>JABWIB010000121.1:119346-151065 GCA_016617825.1 Platyplectrum ornatum | reverse complement strand
AGTATAAATTATAATGTCTGTGGTTTTGTCTTGTGAAATAGGATTTCTTCAGCTCTATATCTGTGTGTGACTGTGTGTGAGCACTGTCAGGCAGCCGCTGTTCTGTATTGTAATTAGGCTTAGGTAGAGTTCACGGAAATAGAAAAAAAAAAAACAATGTGATCGGTTGCTATAGGCTTCCGGCTTTTCTAACATCTTGGTATTTGATTGCATTGTTATATGGATTTATAACTATTCTGTATGCTTCCATCCATATGAATATTGCTTAAGCAGGGGCATTTCCCATATAGCTTGTACAGTGTTTTATATTAATTTCTGTTGCAGGTGAAGCTTGAAAAATTAGAACATTGTGCAAAAGTTAATTTATTTCATACATTCAGCATAAAAGGTGAAAATAATATATTATATGGACTCATTACATGAGTGAGATATTTCAAGCCTTTATTTGTTATCATTTTGTTGATTATGGCTTACAGCATATAATAACCCCAAAATCAAAATCTCACAAAATTAGAATAATGTGAAAGGTTCAATATTGTAGGCTCAAAGGGGCCAATTCAATTATTTTCTCACCGGCAAGGTATTCCTGAGCCTTTAAATCGTGGGGAAGACTGCTGACCTAACAGATGTGCAGAAAAGTATCACTGACACCTCAAAAGGAAACTGCAAAAAAAGTTATTGTTTTATTTAAAGCACATTAATAGAAAGTTAAGTGGAAGGGCAAAAGGCTGGATCCAGGCTTATGTACTATTGAACTTACAAGTTTAAAGTTACAATTGGGCAAAATTCCAATAGTTGCAAACAGTATCAGCGATGAGGTTTCCTAGCACAAGTGTAATAACAGTGTAACAGTAACGCTGGTCAGTATCTGTGTGCAACATGCAACAATAAAGTATTCTCCCTGCATGCAAACACCGACATTCATTTTACCTCCCCTGTTATTCAACATGGTTATGGTCATCGCTTAAGTTCAAGTCTGGATCCAGTTCAAAGTATGGAAGAAAAAGAGGAAAACTTCATTTTCCAGTAGGACTAGGCACCTGCACACTCTAACAAAGGAACTAAAACCAGGTTCAATGACCATGGGATTACTGTTATGGATTGGGCAGAAACATGCCAGACCTGAACCCCATACAGAATCTATGAGCATTGCCTAGAGAAAAATGAGAGACATGAGACCAAACAATGCAGAAGAGCCACTACTGAAGTACTGAGTACATGCATTTTACTTTTCTATATATAAAATATGTACTTTTTTAAAATATGTACTTTTCTATATATAAAACCTGTTTGTTTTTTATTTGTTTTTATATTTGTTTTAGTGCTTTCATGTTATATTCTCATTTTGTAAGATTTTGATTTTGGGTTTGGCTTAAGCTGTAAGCCATAATGTTCAAAATAAAAACAAATAAAGGCTTGAATATGTCACTTTGCACGTCTATATAATATATAAGATTCACAAAACTTTTCACGATATTTAAATTTGAGTTTCACTTACACGTACATATGAATTAGGACACCCATGTTCTGTTCTATATCTAATCCTGGGAATCGATATAAACAGTAGTCATTAATGCAGTACAGCACCCAGACAGCCGGTGATCATTATAAAGGGTGATGTGGGCCCTGCTTTCTCCAAGAATGAACATTGTGGGGTAAAATTACTAAGCGGTAAGATTGGAAAGTGGGGATGTTGCCCATAGCAACCAATCAGATTCATGCTCACAGTTTCATTTTACACACTGGGGAATGTGAACTCGAATCTGATTAGTTGCTATGGGTAACATCCCCACTTTTCAATCTCCCTGCAATCTCACCGCATAGTAAATATACCCCTGTGTGTTTAAGGCTCTGGTGCTCTATTTTCAGCCAGTCACCGCACAACTCAGTGACCTTCCACAAACATCATAGTTTTTTATATGCCTTAAATGGTGCCAGAAAGCAGCTGACATTTTTTNGTCACATTTCCTCTGCAGTTTCCAGACAGTAAATGCATTTCTAACTAATCGTAAATAAGTGTTTGTTTCAAATTGACACAAATAATTGACAAAAATGTTTTATAAATTTAGAAAAAAAAAAGTTACTGCTCTATTCCATGCCTCTCCTCACTCCCTGTGTGTATTACATGTAAGCACCTGCCCCTCCTTCCCCCTCTATATAAATTGCGTAGCTGGATCCTTCGCTGTGGAGTGCCCATGCAAAAGACGTCACTCAGGAGTCGGTCCATAGTTATTAAGTGTACAAATGTATGTTTTGGAGCGTACTAAAGTATTTTGCTGATTTAAATACTTTTCTTTATGAATTTTTTTTTTATTGAATCTAAACTTTCTTCTGACACCCCCCAATTCCACAAGATGCTTGTGTGACAGACAGGGCCAGATTAACAATGGGGCAAATGGGACTACAGCTCCAAGCCTCCACCCAAAAAAGGCCCACACATACACACCATCTGCAAGCAGTTCCTGGCATGGAATGTGTTATAAACAAAGGAACAGGTTGATGAAGAGGGTAAGCTGTGATTAATAGGCCCACATGTAATTGCCCACACAACACTGGTCACATCCATGTGTCACTTGTAATGCTCACTCCAATGGGCCCTTAAAAAATTTCAGCCCCAGGTCCATGTAGTCTTTAATCCGGCCCTGGTGATAGATGTTATCAGATGTGCAGATTTTCCTCTCGCCAAAAGTACACAAGGTATTGGTATAATATTTAAATGACAGGGTATGGTAGGTGTTTCAGANTTCCATATGGATCAGTAAACTGTANATCTCTCCCCTCTGCACCCCCCGCACCAACAGTGTTTGGTTTACTCCAGAGAACTTAGAGGCCTCTGCTGTGCATGCATATAAGAGATATCATAGGACCCAGGTAATGCATGTTTNTGTCCCTCTATTGTTCCTTAACTATATGAAATGTATGATTTTACATTTCATAGAACTGTAACGTTCTTTGTGCTAACAATTGGGTTTTTAAGGTTTGTTTTGTTCTTCCAGGACAGAGAAGTCAATGAGTCTGCTCGNTTTTTTCCGCACTCTATCAACATTCGCAGAATGGTATGAACACCGAAAAAGCCTGTTTACACAATTTAAGGTAGGACATATTTTTGGTAGTATTTACTGTATATTCTGTGATAGATATGAACCTGTGGACATTTTCTGATATTTAGCATGTTGTCATCTGAAAATATTGCATATCTGACCTCAATAACAAACTCTGGTGTCTGATCGCCATGTTGCACCTGGGATACAAAACATTGTATAATGGCGTCTCAATTCTGCTAATGAACATTGACAAATTTGTGGTAACATGTTTGCACAGGGTTTATGCTAAATACATACATNTCCCTTTTATTTCACACTTATTAAAGTCATATGTCAAACTTTTACTTGATGTATGAGCTGCCAATGTCTGTCACAGACAACTATAATAATTTTATAGAATGAAAACACATCACACCAGTATATTTTCCAAATTTTTATGTTAACATCATAGTGTAAGTACATATATAAAAATACAAATGATGGCATGATTTTTATGAATACTTGGCTCAACCAAGACACTGACCACCTCCTATAACTTTATAATAATTATACATCTAAACATGCAAGGATTTGAAATTTATATTGGAGGAAAATAGAAAAAAGAGAGTTCCAGAGATAATTGTGTAGTCACTGATTGTAAGCACTGGCACTGGCGTTCTAGTGGTTAGACTTTCAACTGGAGGATATGTTTTTCAGTGGNATTTTAACTAACTGTTGAGAGCAATTGAAATAAATTGTATAATATCACATAAGCACCAAACATGCAAACCATCATTAATATTACATACGGCTCAATCAGCTACAGTACATTTGGGTATGTATTAGTGGTAGGTATGGTCACATGTAATGTGAAGTGGGCCTCAATATTTTATTCACTGAATAAAACTTGAAGATTAAAGTTATCACTTGTCAGTTCAATGGAATCAGTCAGTGTTCAGAAATGACTGTAACTGCAAGAAAACTCACTACAACCTGCAATGCATTTCATGGTCTGCGCAACGGACTCAGTCTCCGCTCGGGCTTTGATACTTCATAGTAAGATAATGGCAAGGGTTACTCTCCATAAAGAGCGTTTCATATATATCCACCCTTGCTTCACTGTTATCCCTGAGTTGGTTACTTATTTCACAGACCTTTTGCTTCTACTTGCTTCACCTTCTGTACCTACATCGTCCTCCTTGCATCTTTTTNCCATATGTCCTTGTGTAAAAGCTGCACATACGTGGTGGCAAGCGTTTAAGGGCAGTCGTTTCTATTTAGCCTGCAGGCTTTCTTTCAGGTAGTAAATACTGCTGCTCTCTGCTATTATACTCAACATTCCTTAAGGCAGCAGAGAATTCTTGGAATTGTGAATATTTTTGGCAAACACACATACTTTCTGAGGTCTACGCGCTATATTTTACAGAAGTACGACCACTCNCACCTCTTTTCAGAGGCACAGACACAGAAATGAAAGGGGCAGTGTCATTATTGCAGAAATGGAAACTTTCCAGAGTTATTACTTTTTGTGGTTGTATGCTCTTACAGTACATTAGTTATTTTTATATCACAGCATCCTTACTATATTGTATNTATTTTAGGTTTTGGAATATCAGGCAAATAGTTCAAGCAAGTTAGAATATTTATACATTGCTAAATGCTTCCTGACTGTTCCCAAAGGACTGTCTCTGCCATTTTAAGTTAACAAAATGCAATGCAGTGCTGCGCAAGTTGATTTGAGTAATGATCATAGTTAGATAGTTGTAAACGTCTGCATTATTACAATATTTACAACGCTTCATGATGTCGTATAGATGCCACATTATTGGGGCCTTTCTATGCTGCTTAAATCTCTTATTGCGTGATCTAATAATGTCAGCTTTATTTTTTGTTTGCTAAGAAGCATGGTGTCACTTGAATAAATCAAATGATCTTAGTGGTTTTAAGATGAAGCCTTACTATTTAAAATAAGAACCATGAGGTAATGTTCTCAAGCAGGTGAAACTGTTTGGATATTTGCCCAATATTACTGGGTTCCCCTCCATTCTGATCTCGTCCAGTTTGGGCCGGATGTAGCGCGTGTCGTTGGCTCTGCAGAAAGTGTCATCTGTGATCGAAGTTATATTGTTGAACTAAAAAAAAAAAAGCATAAAATTATTAAGCAATCATTCTAATATATCTATAATAAACAGTAATGTTTACTGATTTATGCTCTGTACACTGAGTATTGTCTCGTGCAGTTACATTGAATAGACACACAGCCCTGCTTTGCTGCTTCATAGGGATTTGTGATGACACTCAATATAAATGTAAATATGTATGTTCTAAATGGGGTTCATNATCAATGCTTTTATCTAATAAAACCAGGTTCCTGTAGAGTTTATCGTATGTAAAATAAAGTACTGTGCTTTTTTTATTTAAATTCAAAAAACCTTTAGATACATGACAATTAATAATTATTATGTTCATTAGTGGTTGTTTTTATATTTCCTCTTTTTTTAATCTGTGACTTTATATAATTGGTTCATCTGGGATTTGTCCCGTGTAGTGTGATACCACAGTAATTAAACATTTTGGGCCTGATCCTCTTTTAATATGTAACAAACGTAGTTACGTAATGGATGGAATGTTGGACTAAATATGTGTTCAGAACCCTAGGCTTAAGTCTTGATGCATGCATCTTTATGTTAAAAGGGTATTGTACAGAAGTTCTCTGCACAACTCATACTCATTGGGCCTAAATTACACCCAATTTACAGATCATACAGAAAACCAGTTTCAAGTTCCAAATCTGGGCATGAGCAGATTATTTCAGCATATGGGAATTGCCATTGTTTTTTTGTAAATAGTTAAAAGGTTTTGATCAGAATGTATGTAAAACTAAANTATAAGTGATATTACCTAGTNCAGGGCTCAAAGTGGGGGTGTATACGAGGGCATTTCTACCACTGATGTCATTGAAAAACTTAAAATCTCCATTGACTTCTATTATATTCTGTGTTTCCATACCGTCACTTCTTCATGTCCATACCNCCACTTCTAAATTTCCACTTCGACCACTGACCTAGTAATCAGGTTTTCCTTGACTATGGCAAATGACTGGTTATCCATAACACAACTGTAACACGGGTTAAAAGATTTCTTATGCATGTGCTAAAATCTAAACAACTATGTGCTGGAATTGTCTGAAACAAGGTGACTGACCCCGACATTGTACAAACCTGCAGGTGGATGACACGTAAGCTCTCTGGTAGGTTTGCTGGGACACTCTCCAGTTGATTGTTAGCCAGGTAGAGATATGCTAAATTTGTCAGTTTCTATGGGAACAAATCAACATTATGTTAACTTTTCATGCTGACTTCAATGAGGGCATTGTTCTGGCAATTGAAGCAGTTATTGGTAACTGGTTGCTCTTTAGTCTTTTGGATTGTGTTAAGCACTGCTTTGTTTAAATGTTTACTTCAATTTTACCCCAAGAGACTGAAACAGCTAGGATGGACTGTGTAGTGATTGTTCTATGTCTAATGTATGCAAAAATGCTTGCTTGGAAATGTGCACCCCACATAGTCTTAGGGGTTGATGCATTAATTGCTTGACACCATCAGAAACACTTACAGTACCTTATAGAAATCTAGTGTATCTGGCCCTAATTGAGGTTTATGGACCAGATAAGTAGAGGAAATATTTTAGTTCCTGGTTTTGTGTGCTAACATTGTGGAAGAATGACAATTTACACTACNCTAAATGCAGACTTATATACTATTGAACTTACTAGTATAAAGTTGCAAAACCATGATGAATTGCAGGGGAGGTAAAATGAATGTTAGTGTGTGCATGCAGGGAGAATACTTTATTTAGAATACTGCACACAGATACTGACCAGTGTTACTGTTACACAGTTATTAGACTTGAGCTAGAAAACATCTCTCTACTCTAATACTCTTTTCTAACGTATGAAATTTACCTCCCCTGCAATTTAATATGGATTTGCCCACTTGTAACTTTACGCTAGTAAGTTAAATACTACGCAAGTCTGGATCCAGTCCTACAACCATAAAAACAACCATTTGGTCGCTAGCTATTGTTTACTATTGTGCATCAGATAATTTCAGAGATTATTCATCTTATTATCTTGCAGATCCCTATTCAGAGTATCTTAGATTTGTGGGGACCTGGTCAGATAAATAAAATTATATAGCNTGTGTCCAGTGGTCGCCCTGTACATTTACCTTGAAAGCATTAGCTTTAATTGCTTTACTTTTTATTAGGTTGAAATTGGCATTAAATGAGGTAAGTTTTGTTGGTAAAGCTGGAATCTTGGTCAGTCTGTTTTCAGCCAGGGAAAGCTGCTCGAGAACGACTAGCTTTTCAAATGCTTTCTCATCAATCTCATTTATAAGGTTCCCGGTCAGATCAATCCTTCGTAAGGTGGCTATGGAAGGAAACAGAACCTGTGAGTTTCTTGTCATTTATCTTTTGAATTAGTCAGTTTAGTTAAGTGTAAAACATTAAAGAGGGTATTCAATAGACACACTTTCTCGCCCGCCGAAGGGGATGATGGGAACGCTTTTTGGGGATTTCTTGAGTTCAATGCTACATTNACAGTTGCCATTGAATAATATATATATTTTTTGTAAAGGATGGAGAGATGCTATAAATGTATTCCATACCAGCTAACACAACCAATAACAATCTACCGTGTTTTCCCGAAAATAAGACAGTCTTATTGGGCTTATTTTTGGGGTAGGTCTTATTTTAATTAACATTGACAGAGATTTATATAAACAGTTCTGCTTCTATCCCCATCATGCCCCCAGTCCTGCTTTATTTTTCTTTTTTTTACAAACTCAGGAATTCGCGAGGGCTTATTTTTGGGGTAGGGCTTATCTTCGGGGTAGGGCTTATTTTGGGCTGCTTTACAAAAATGGGGGTAGGTCTTATTATCAGAGAAACACGGTAGCTGCTGCTTTCTCCAAATCCCTGCTTAATGTGCCATTTGTAACATTTGAACTTTATTTTATAACAGCTCTATAAACATAAGACACCCCTATATATTCTGCTTTTTACAGTCNGTAAACTACAAGCCATAGATGACATGCAAGTTTAAACATGTAATGCAGTGGAAGAACAAGTTAAGTACAGATANACCTCCTTCTGAGCTACATGTGATTTGCACAGTACAGAATTATAGTGGACACCTTTGTACATAATAGTTAGGTTAAAAGGGACAATCTTCAGAACACTGACCATTAGATTGAGGTCAGCTATTGCTGGTATGCTGAGTGTTACAAATACTTGTGTTAGAACATGTCTTCATGCAAAAAATAGCCNTACTTACGAAAGTCAGAGAAGTCTTTTACAGTGATTTTCTTAATTTTATTGAAGCGCGCATATAGATATGCAGTTTCTTTAGGCAAAGGTGGTACAGAATCTATATCTGTTTCTTCACAGTAAACTGATCCACTAAGACATACACAGGCCAGGCATGTAGGTAAGTCTGCAATGAGACAGATAAAGACATTTTAGAAGATACCACACTGACAGGTGAGAATGTGTAGGTGCTCATTGGTCCATATTGTGTTTTCTAATATAGGAAACTGTTTCTATTTTGTTAGTAACTTTTCTATAAGCATTTTATAATGATTATATTAGTTCATTTCAGACTGAAGTATACTGAAGTAAAATCCCTTAATGGTCTAGAAAATTAAGAGTCATGAGACAGAATGTTAGTTGTCACCTTTAGCTTCTGTAACTTCTGCATCAGTTGTGTCGCTTGCTTTTTCTTCATCTCGCTTAAACCTTTCCTTTGGTATTATAAGTCCATTCCCCTGTTTTACACAGCACAATTACACATTTTTAGACTGCATTTCAAATAATGACCAAAATAGAAATACTTAGATTTCTAAGACTGAGGAAAAGTGCAGATGTTGCACATGGCAACCAATCAGATCTCAGCTCTTACTTCCCTGGAAATATGATCAATGTGAACATCGTAACCTATAAATATGTGTAAGGTAAGTAACAGACATTTATTTGCAACACTATTAATGATGATTTCATTTAATATACTAATTTTGCAAGCAAGAAACTGTATGTGCATTCCTGTAACACCTTGAATGAAGAAGAGAAAGGTGGGCCACTTACTACTTGTACATTTCATGCTATATAAAACTAATAGTACATTATAATATAACATGTAACGTTTGCAAAATGACAGGAGAAATACATTGTAAGTTCACTGAGCATACAAGTATAACATTACCATGAAGGCCTGGGTCCTAATTTTACTAAGCAGGGGGATTGAAAAGTGGAGATGTTGCCCATAGCAACCAATCAGATTTCTGTTTCATTTTATATACTGTAGAATCTGATTGGTTGCTATGAACAACGTCCCCACTTTTCAATCTCCCTGCTTAGTATATTTAGCCCAATGAGTGCTCACTGGCAATGTACATTTATATACAAATACATAATGAGAACTGCCTAGAACTTTGGTGTATTGAATACGTGCGGCTTTTCCATATTCTGAAGGAACTACATCAGTAAAGTGAATAACATTGATAACCCAGTTGAAATGCTACCTGGAAATGGCTGAGATATATTAGGCAGCAAGTGAACAGTCAGTTCTTGAAGTTGATGGGTTGGCAGAACAAATGTGCGTGAGAGGTGAGTGACTTTGACAAGGGGGGACTTGTGATGTTTAGTCTTGTGGGGTGTTTCTGGCATGCAGGGAATTGAAAACTGTCAGGAGTGGAGTGGTTTCAGCCTACACAATATTAGGCAGGTGCTACTAATATGTTGATGGGTTGTGGAAGACCATTACAAACAGTAAATGGTTGCTTTCACACGGTAGGCTCTGGCTATTTGAGTTCCCTTGATGCAAGAGTAGTGTATAGCAGAGTAATAGCACGGTTGAGGTGATCCCCACACATCTTTTGTAGTTCCCATTGCAACTTAATCAGAACTGAACATCTGGTCCAGTCCAACGTTTTCCAGTTGAGTAGCAGCTCCTTTTATTAGAAGGATTTGAATTGTGTGTCCAGAACCCTAAGTTAACTTCTATGCGCGGATCTGCTTCCGTCCAAAAGCAGATCTTCGCGGAACTGTCTACCGATGCGCCCTCCTCCTTTACTCGTATTGAAGCATGCCTATCATGGTCCCTCTAGTGGCGACTAGGCATGACTATTTATTTGAATGCCCCCATATGGAGATATACTAGCATGTGAAGCTTCATGATCATATTTTACCGGCTTACTTACGGAAGTGACTTGCGTAAGATCTCCCTAAAAGACTTAATTCTGGAACTCTTCCATGGTAACTGTACCGTTAGGGTAGGTTGAAATATTGTGTGTTTAACTTTATCCACATTGTTACATTTAATATGACCACACACTATTAACCATTGCAAAATATTTAACATGAGATTTTCATAGAAATAGTTCAACTGACAGCGGTGAGACTGCAGTGGATTGGAAAGTAGGGATGTTGCCCATAGCAACCAATCAGATTTGACTCAGTTTTATTTTACACACTGGAGAATGTGAACTCAAATCTGATGGTTGCTATGGGCAACATCCCCACTTTTCAATCTCACAGCAATCTCACTGCTTAGTAAAGTTGATTACAACTTTGCAATGAATCATTATTAAACATGTACCCCAGGATCATTAACACACATTTACAAATAATGATCGGAACTGTCTACACACGCTAAGCATCATATATTGTAATCAGGGGTACAGGGTGTTTCTAGCTGCTATGTCTAGAAACTATATTCTTGCAATGGCTAATTCAAAAAACATTTGGTTGGTACCTCATTTGCTGCTGCATTCTGAGCATACTGTTCAAAGTGTCGCTTAAACAGCAATCCCTCAAACATATCTTCTGCATCATAATCATAAATGTCTCCAGGCTCTCCAGGAGGTGCAGACTGTATAAAGGGCAGAAGCAGGATGACAGTACACCACATACGCATTGTCTGTATCATTGCTTCCCCTGAAGCTGGACTCNGATATACTTCTCTAAAACACTTCTTGCAGAAGATCCTTTCTTAGAGCCTGGAAGAGAGCAGCATGTTATATCAACACTGAGAGGCTTCAGGACTTGTTGGCAGGCACTGAGCAAGCTCTCTTTTGGGGGATTATGCTTAACCCTTAATGTCCTGAAAAAGGTTGGAAAAGGAATACAGAATAGGAAACATCTGAATATGAAGAAAAATAGCGATTACTTATAAATAACATTTCTTTGACTTGTGACATATGTTACCCATTGCATTGCACATGATTGAATGCGTATCTGATGATAATAACAATTGGTTAAAATATGATTACAGAAATTTGGCAGAGTTTCAACATTTGTCTGTGGTCTATTCTACTGCAGCACCAAACTGGAATAGATAATATTTCTGTTTTTAGCTTAATACAAAAAAACCCATTTTAAATGACATTAAAAGCTTTCTTCACAATAGATTTGGTCAATTATTAGTTGCATTTTATATAGTGTAATATGAAAAGGTTTTAAACACATCATATAGTACCTCATTCCCCTATACATTTTACTACTTACTTTCAGTGCACTTCTGATGTCCTTAAGCTCATATGACTAGGTACAGACTACAGATGTGGATGATCTCCAGTTGGTGCACTGGAACAGTCAGCAGACTGATGACATGGGCCATTGGTATGAAGGAGGCAGTCCCAGTCTTTCAGCCCTCAAGCTTAAAGTGTGTATCCCAATGAGGAGGGGGGGGGGGGGGCAACTTTAACTGACAGGTCTTACAAATCTTCATTTTATGTATTTGTGTACACATAAACTACAAGACTGACAGGAGGAACTATTACTTGTACTATTACTTGTGTTTTCTTAAAGAATAAAACATTCCAAGTAAGACAGGAGGTAATAAACTTTATCCCCAATAGAGGAAATAAATGGATGTTTTATAAATTTCTTTTACAGACACATAATCTATAAATGAACNTGTATATCAGAGTTATTGAACTCGGGGGACTTTGAATCACATCAACAAATATATATCTTTCCTCTATAAATAAGTGCATGATAACAACCTTAGGAGTGAGGTTTTTTTATTGTATTCGCATCCAATATTTAATTTTTTTAATTTATCTGTCACTGTTGGCATCACCTGCAATAAATTGTGAATGTATGGGGTTTACTGTCCAGTTAGCCTCTCACCCCCATGCTGCTTGTTCTTGGTTGCCCCTGGGAGGGAGAAACTAAAAGTCAGCAACCATGGTTTTGACACAGTAATGATGCTACCTCTGTGCAGATCAACTTACACTGATAAGGGAACATTTTGATAGTATGACTTTTAGTGGAAACATGGATTTGTATTTTGTCAAAACATGGTATTTCAGATTTTTAGCATTTATTCTGTTTTATGTTCTATATATAGGGAATTTCCATTGTTTTAGTGTACATTACTTGCACCACCAATCAGATATGGATAGTGCAACCCTGACTAAATAATATATAAAATAAAAAAAATGTGACCACTAAACGTTACTGAACTTTCTTGGTTATTCTTAGATATTTAAATATAACTTTTGGGTCTCAATGCTACCGATCTCGCTTTTTGTGTTCGTCGCTTTTCGAAATTTTTGTGGCAAGGTAAGAAACCCAGGGCGCGCCAGGGAGGGTTGGGTCTTTCACATTGGCCGTCCACTTCTGATACGTCGCTGACTGGATGCTGCAGCGAGAGGAATACAGTAACCGTGCTCTGGAGGAAGCTTTATTTTCCCCCTATTCTCCGGCTGCTCTGCTGATTAGCCCCCGCTCCCTAATCCCTTTTTGCTTCAAATCGAATGTCCTCTTCCATACTACTTACCGCTCCTGGATCCGGATTAATGCGACCCTGCATCGGAACGCTCTTCATTCTTTATATGCACCGAGCTCCGAGTCTTGAGAACGCTTTGTTCCTTCAGTGGAAGTGTAGGGGGATTCTGTCCACCCACCCGGCGGACTGTTGGATTTCCAAACTCTACGCTAACGCTATGCATTACCTAATACGCAGTTCTTCATGTTTCTTCAATTTCGTCACTACACCCAATCATTAATCTCTGCTTTTCCGGATGTTGATACTCCTGATCCTGTTATGCGCCTGCTGCACTTTGTTAAAACCCGTCGGTATCGCACCCGCTTTTTGCAGCATGAACTGTTGGCCCCTTCGATGGACAAACATTGGCGACCTATCCTTGCTCGTTGGCAAGCAGATGTCCCCTCTATCTCCGCTCCTGAGTCCCTGCTTCATCACCACAACCGTATCCTCAGGGTCTTATCTTCTGCCCAATTACAGGAGGTGCACATTAAAGTGCTTCATCGTATGCATATTGCACCAGTGCAGAGGTGCTATATGGTCCCATCCAATACAGGCCACTGCCTGAAATGCAAGCTACCAGCCGCCACCTTCTTCCATAACTTTTGGAGTTTATAAATTGGTTGGATTCATTAACCACACTTTTGCTTTGCGGGTGTCTTGCTTACCACAGGCTCTTCTATGTGCTCAATTTCATGACTGGGACTTGGGCAGCCATGGGGGAGTCCTTTTGCCCTTTCTGATTACTGTATATACTCGAGTATAAGCCTAGTTTTTCAGCACATTTTTTGGTACTGAAAGTGCCCCCCTCGGCTTATACTCGAGTCATTGTCCTGTATGATGTCAATAAGTTATACCAGTTTGAAATTAGGTGAAATTAGGGGCCTCGGCTTATATTCGGGTCGACTTATATTCGAGTATATACGGTACTTTAGTGACCGTACCGAAGAAGGCGATCCTGGCTCAGTGGACATCCTCTGCACCCCCCTCCCTGGGTGCTGTTCGCAGCCTTTTATTGCGGACTTTATATTTTAGAAGTGGGGTGTCTATGTTGACACACTTGATGCGGCTACACAAACTCATGTCTCTTCATTATTTGAGTACACTTCCTGGTATATGCATCACCGCTCACTAATTTAGCGCTGTCTTCTCCGGCATGCCATGTGACGCCCTCCTCTCTCCCTAACCTTGTCTTGGTCTGTCTCTTTATTTGGTGTGTGTGTTTGTTGGTTACATGGCCTATAGACCCTTTCCGCTAGTCGCTCGTCGGCTTGTTACACGGCGTTACCCTAGGCCAATGGTTGTCATACTGCGATGCCTACTTGATGATTCCCTTGAATTGTTTTTGATACCTTGTAGTTGCTGTTACGTATGATACGCTGATGTACTGCCTATTACCTTGTTTATACGCCTGTAATGGTTTTTTCTTTTTGTTTCTGTGTTGTACTTTTGTCCTTTGAATAAATAAATAAACAGATTTGCATAAAAAAAAAAATATATATAACTTTACCATTATATTGTTTGGCANAGGGCTTGAAGTGGGAGTGTATATAAGGGTATGCCATACCGGACTTCTCCCACTGATGTAATATAAAAACTACAAATCTTCATTGACTTCCATTATATTCTGTGTTTCCATACCTCCACTTCTACATGTCCATACCCCCACTTCTAAATTTCCACTTCGACCACTGGTTTGGCAAGTATTTTTGTATTAGCATAAGCCCCTTGCTGATGCATTAAATTCATTTGTACTACCTTTATACATTTGTCATCGTTTGCTGCTACTACAAAGGCAGTCAGAGGCTTAATGTTCCAGATGTAATATTTGTGAGTGGTTTAATTTCTAGAAACTAGTTACTTTCTATGTTTTAGTAGGTTCTGAACCATTGGTATGACTGTTTGACTTAATGCATTTGGATTTTTGTTGAAATTCTGTATGATGAAACACTGCAGTACACAAGAACAGTCTCATCGCCATAGTTTACAACGTTATATTACACTGTTTTGTTTTGGGGAAACAGGAAAATTAAATTAATGACTAATAAATTTTAATTAAAAAAAAAATGATCCTCAGAGTGAACATCTGTCAGTAAATTCAGTATTGACCCGGGATTTGGGCACTACACTTAGAGGGTTACTGCTGGGTCTAACTGGGTAGCCACCAGTGTGAACGGTGCAACCCGGGTTTTTGCAACACTGCTATTAAAGAAAGGAGATTGGTGGGATTACAGCAGGTGAATCTGAAAGTTCCTGTTTTGTTTACATTTGTTTACCAGGACAAACCCAAATTTAGTGTAAACAGGGTCGACCCAGGAAACTTCCCATTAATTTTCCAGGTTTGGGTGCAGTGTGAACAGGGTATGAGAACTGGGGTGGTCTGTGACATCGTAATAATTTTGTTTTAAAACACTTTGGTTATTCCCATATATATAATTGCTGTATATAAACATTTAAAGTTAAGGAGTAATGTTACTTTTTTATATAAAGAGATATTTTCATTTCCTTTACCAAAATTTATTTTGTTGGGGCATCTAATTTTTATTCACAATTTGGCATAGACAACACTAGAATTGTATTTCAATTTGGTATAGACAAAGCTGGAATGAAAACTTCAAACATTTGCTTTACCTCATTTCACGTGGGTTGAATTGCTCATTTACATATACATGTGATTACATGATATCATTACGGAGTCACTTTTTTGTCTTTGAACTTGATCCATTTTATTAAAAGATATTTAATTCTGAAAGCATTGGTATATATCTAAAATAGTTTAAACCCCCTCAGCATAAATAAGTACATAAATAGTTTTTTATAAATTATTTAATATGTTCCGCCTTTCTTCCAACTCGTCTTTTTGTATGGAATAGCTGACTCCATTTGGCATAAATACATTTCAGCAGATGTTCTTTTATTTCAGTAGTGTTGAATAGTTCGCGGGGATAGCTTTAGAGTTAGGTAATATATTTTTGGCAGGTATAGTTGGAAAAAATAATGTAACTCTCCAACCGGTACAGTATGCTAAATTTGTGTATCCCCATCACTGATTTACTCTCTCTTTGTTTGCTTTCAGGCCTTGAATTATATTGACATGTTTTAAACTGCTATTGAGCATTAGTTTCCTTTTATTTGCTTTTCCTGGCCTCCCATGACAGCACGACCAATAGGAGGTCTTCCCCTTAAGTACCTCGAACAGGAAAAGAAAGACAAAGGGTTATATAAGCCCTCCATCTTCCACCTTCCTGTGTCTTCCTGTTTTACCTGGGACAGCGTGGTGCAGCTTGCAGGAGATCCAGACCCCGATCAGAGCACTCCACGTCCGGTCCTAGGGTGAGCAAGCAGAGTGCTTGCAGAAGCCGGCTCTTATGCTGTGTCCGCCAAGTTCGGGCATTGATGACGTTCATGCGCGTCAGCCCGAACGCATTCTTTCTGACTACAGGTGTTTTGCATGCAGCAAGTATATAAGAAGTGTGGCTGCCATAAAGCGTGTAGCTAAGGGTGCTAAATTCAAAATACTGTTACCAGTGCAGTATACTTCTATTACATGCTTCATTGTGGAAGAAAAGTGGCCTCATCCTAAGATGTCTGGGTAAGAAGGGCACTCTTAATTGCACTCGCCATCTATCTTATGCCTGCATTATATTGCTTACCTACTGTTTCATTATATTATTGGTATATTGTTCATTAATTTGTACTATTTTCACATGTCCAGTAAATCTAATGCTAAGTTAAGGACTTAGCATAAAAAAGATGCTCTGTCTGTGACACAGACCTACCTGATGATTGTGATGTTATGAGTGGCCCAAGTAAAACTAAGCAGCACCCGTTATTTCCAGCGCAAGTAGCAGACTTTGTTACCATGCTTAAAATAGTGATTATGAACACCTTTATTACGAGGGATGAGAGACAAGGACCCTCCAAAAAATGGACAAGGTTGGGGGGTAGTGACCAGTCAGAGACGTGGTTGCTGAGGAATGGAAAATACCGGATAGACGCTTGGTGGCTCCATCAAGGCTCAATAAGGTGTATCCCTATCTGCAGAAGTATACCAAAAATGGAACGAATCGCCCAAGGTTGACGCCGCAATTGCCAGGATATCACCTAAAACAACACTGCCCTTAGAAGATGCCAAGGTGTTAAAAGACACAATGGAGAAGAAGGTGGAATTAGGCCAGTGTAAACATGTCATGTGGGGAGCATCTATGATACCTGCAACATCTATCGCCGCAACTTCCCGGGGGTTGAGAGGATGTTGTCACATTTTGGAATCTGACATAGTAGATGGCATCAGCAGCACCAACTTGATATAGTTGCCAGAGAGATTATCTGCAGGTCAGACTTTTGCCCATCATCACATTGACACCAGGTTCCACTAGGCTCCACGTTCAGTAGGACGTGCAGTAGGTGAAAGGCTGTCCCTCTTCAGCGTAATATGGCATCTCTCCACCACAGATCGATTACCAATTACCACCAGTTACAAGATAGAATTCTACCATCAACCCAAAGACACCTTTAACAGATCTCCAATTCCCAGCATGGAGCTAGAAAGACAAGTGTTGCTATCAAGTTTGCAAAATATGGTACAAGAAAAGGTTGTTATTCCCAGAAGATACGTGTCAGACCATTCAAGATGGAAACGGTTGTTGGACCTTCCTTAGTTTACCTGAAGCATGCGTTCCTGCATGTTCTGGTGTATCCCTTTCATCAGGGTTTCCTAAGGTTCTGAATCAAGGACCAGCCTTGGACATTCACCAAAATTCTTGTAGTGATAATCTCCAGAATAAGAACAGAGAGCACAACTATCTGGCCATTGTCTACTTAGACAGTCGTCTGATTGCGACCATGACAGAGGAACTGCCAGATTGTCATTCTACCAGAGTGATCAACCTACTACGAGAGCTTGGATGGCTGATCAATCACAGCAAAAGCCAGTTGCTACCATTCACAAGAATAAAATACCTAGAAGTCTAGCTGCGGAGTATCTAAAAATGCAAAGTCTCATGTCCTCCCATATAGAAGCAGTACCCTGGGCCAATCTTCACATGAGACAGGTTCAGACCAGTTTTCTGCAGCAATGGCTGTCAGTAAGAGCCAGAAGGGATATACATTGGTGGCTTCAAGGCGTCAAATTGGAGCCATTTATGCCTCAAAGACCCAAAGTCATCACCACTGACACAATGTACAGGCTTGAGAGCTACGTGCGGCACATAATAGGTGCAAGGCTGCTAGCAAAATCTAGGGGGGAAACTCCACTCCAACATCAGGAAGCTGATGGTTGTTCAGCAAGGCTACCTATACTTCAGAATCCAACGTACAACAAGTTGGTGGTAGCTAATATAAATAGGAAGGGTGGCACAAAGAGCTCCAGCATGCTCACTATTATCATGGGCTGGAGCCCGGGAAATATCAATGTCAGAGTCCTACATTACAGGAACCAACAGCCTCACAGCACTCTGAGCAGACATACTCTATGCCCCTCATGGGCACTAAAGGACGAAGTCTTTATGTAGGTCATCAAGATATGGGGGCTACCGCAAGTACGCATTTCTGCCAATTGCAATGATACCAAAACTAGTAAGAAAAATCAATATGGAAAGCAACACAATGGTAACTGTCCTTCTGTACTGGCCCCGCAGACCATGGTTTGCAAAAGCATTGCAGCCGTCATTGGATAACTATGCCCAATATGCCACATCTACTACTTTAAAAGGGTAAGCGACATCCCAACTTAGTCCAATTCAAGCTGACAGCCTGGCTGTTGGAGTCAAGAACGTAAAAAGACAAGGATTCTCTACCAGGATAATTTCTACTCTTCTTAAATCTAGAAAGCCAACCACCACTAAAATCTGGAAGACTTATGCAGGATGGTGCAGTAGAAACAAAAAGATACTGTCAAAGATCCGGTCTTTCTTGGACTTCTTGCAGGCCGACTTAGATAAGAACTTGGCACCTTAGCTCTTTGAAAGTGCACATCTCAGCGCTCAGCGCATTACTAGACACAAACCTAGCAAATGAGACGTACAGGCGGTTATGAAAATAAAACCTTAAACCGATGTCCAATCCCACCCTGGGATCTTGTTTTGGATGCCCTCACAGATTCACTGTTTGAAAACCCCTTCAAGATGTTTCTCTCATGCTACTCACGTGGAAAGCCACCTTCTTGGTTGCAATAACATCTGCCAGGAGGGTGTCAGAGCTGCAGGCGCTTTGATCCAAACAACCATACCTTTTGTTCTTTCAGGACAAGGTAGTATTGAGAACAAACCCAAACTTCTTGGCCAAGGTGGTATCCACCTTTCACATAAATCCTGCTGTCCTTCTGTCCCAATCTAAGGAACGACAGAGCGATCCACTTACTGGATCTGCTCAATGCACTGAAGATTTACATTGACAGCACTGTGTACTTTAGGAAAACTAAGCAGCTCTTCATTCTGGTACATGGCAAGAACAAGGGGTGTGCAGCAACCAAAGCAACCATCGCATGATGAATACGATTCTGTATACTATATTCTTACACAGAAAAACAGGTGCCTCCACCTGTCAGGTGTATGACCCACCTGACATAATAATTATGGAGACTCTCTTTGACTTGTCATCTTAAAAGTTCTAGATCTTCATATGCAGAAAAGTATAGAGCATGAATATAAGAGTTGAAATACAGTATATTGCATTAGCTCACTATGTGTATCAAGGGCATTTTTGAGTGCCTGAAAACTGATCCTCCACTATTAGGATGGAATATATTCGATGCTGAGAATTTTTTTTTTTTTTTTTTACATCCAGCCATTTTTTATTTTTGTCCCTAAAATAGAGAAGGATTTGAAGGCTAGATGGGGTAGCAAGGGGAAGGTCACACCTATACAGTACACTTTGCATCCATAACCTCTTCTAGCTCACATCCACCATACAGCCAGAAATGCAATAGAGCTACAGAAGGAGTGTCTGGATCATGTGGGTCTAGATCAAGGAGTATTTTCAAAAAGGGAAACGCTTTAACATTTTGCAACATCAAGAAATGCTCCCTTTTTCAAAATCTGCGGTTCACAGCATAATAAACTGAATGGTAAAATCCTTATAACTAGGTTAATCCTTTACAAAACAGCAGCGGTTTGAGCTTTCTGAATTTGTCCAGAAATAAGTGTGGTGTTGTAATACATAATGCATATCAATTCCCATTTTTCTCTAATACAAATACCAAATAAGGCTTGTTTTCTGATTTTCGAGCTGCCCCTAGGATTGGCGTAGAAACGCGTTGGAGGGGGGTGTAGTGTTTCCTGACAGACAATGGAGTGGAGTCCAGTGTTCACAGTTCTTATATAGGGACCTGTTACAACAACCTAGGACTGCATACAAGTGTCTCTTACTCTGTTGTCTGCCAGACCCATGGGTGTTTATATTGTTGTTGTTATCATTTTAATGGATATAATTTAAATGGAACTTAGTTATATTCTCGACTGAGTGGAATGATTTAATGCCTTATGCCAAGACATAATACATATGAGTATACCATTATTGGCTGTATATATTAGGGAGTACGAACTGTATTATGTGAGGGTGGCCCTGTTGGGGGCACACCTGCCTCTTTTTGCTTTGTTCTATGTTTAACCATATTTGGAGGAGAATTACCTTTTTTGACTCTGTAACTCAAGAAAAGGGAATGTGAGTATTTTGATACTTGGCAGAGAGAAAGTGACTATATTGCACAGAGCTGTACCATTTTCTTTATCTTCTCATGACATATCTGCTGAACTTCAATACCGGCACAGGATGGACCATTCTACATGCCACGATACAAGTCTTGTTTTGGGGTCAAATAGTTTTTTGATCAGATCAAATCTACTTTTCTTTTGGTTTTTATTCCCGCTGGTTGGACTTGGGACTCAATTGAGGAGTATTGTTCTATTAAGTCAACCTAGAGCACAAGGAGTACTTGAATACATCAGAATTTGCATACCACTGTTTGGGGATCTTATTACTTCAGCTTTCCCAGGGACCTTTTTATGGACTATATTGCACAGGAACTCTTTTTGAGGACTTCCTTACTTATGAGCGTGTATTCTCTTTATTCTCAAGTTAAGATTATTGTGCCCATGAGTTAGGGCGCCATTCCCTGTAGGTCTCTGTCTTCCATATTTGCATTTTTTTTTTGTTTTTAGTAGAGTGGTTTGTTTGTTTGGTTGTAGTGCTCTGTGGTCCTAGGGGTTTGGGTCTGGTGAGGGCTGCTGTTATCCTATATAGGGTGTCTCTGCTCACCCAATGTTAAAGATAATGGTTTTGGGGGAAGATGGGGTGCCTCTCTAGTGGAAGTAAGTTCAGATGTGGTTGGTCTGTAAATATTAGATGGTAAATGAGTGTCTCCTGTGGTCAGGGGATTGTAATGGGAGAAAAAGGAGGTTGGAGTTTAGGTAGGGGATCAGGTGGTATAACAGACAGTTCAGTCTTTGGTGTAGGTGTGTCCTATGGTGTGATGGAGACAACCAGTTGAGGAGACAGAGAAGTGACAAGAAAGAGATCATAGGGTGGGTACTGCGGTATAACGTTGTCATTAGCCTGTATATGTACTCACCCTTTAAATGTCTTGTTTGTTTGGGTTGTGCTTGTTTATGCTCGTGGGATTCACTTGTCACTGCAGATGGCGTGCTCGGGTCCTCGTATTGGCGTCGTCTTTCCCCATTGCTCCCTCAGTGTGGCTGGGCTGGTGGGCTCGGCCTACACTTCTGGTGCTAATAGTCCCTTGCAGTTGTTACCTCAGGTGGTCCGATCGTTGGTGCTGTTATGCACTTTCTGCTTTTCACGTCTGGATGTGATCGTTGGAAGGCGGGGTATTGCCCACTGGTGCTTCTCTGTTCGTGCTCCTCATGCGATGTCCTGTGCTATGGTTTGTCTATATCACACCACTCATAAATTATGGTTGTAGAATTTTTTATTGGTGCAATAAAATATAAAACATTGGAATGGATGTAACAATCTGGTGTAGGCACTGACCAACGTGTTTCCTCACTTAAGTGGCGTTACTAGTGTAGTGTTACTACTTGCCTACAGGGTGGCCATCCTCCAGCGCCATAGGTGATGTTAATTCACATTTCAGCTGTACAATGCCCCTGTATACATTGCTCTAGTTTCTTGTAGGTCATTTGCAAACTGTTCGATTGATATGCTGCAATGACATGCATGTACATAAGGTGGCTCTATGGAAAGTTATGTATGAGAATAACTTCTCTGAAAGGTCATTTGTTAGAAAATTTTCTCCAGACATCAGGACATTGTTGATTATAAAAAATTAGAAGCTCTCCAAAATTAAATCAAACAATCATGTACCATTCAGATGATTCTGCAGAATCTTTGGACAGTACATACTTGTACAATATCTGCTGGTTATGTGATCTAATTATCAGTTGAAAATAAATATCCTACAGGTATTATAATGGTTGGAACTAGATTTGTTTAATAAGCAAATGTTTTCCTATAGGGGTCATCTGGATCCAGCATTCAAAAAAAAAAAAAAAAAAGTCTGTTTTGAATGTATTTTTCAGAAGAGCACTGTATAGTTTTAGACACCTGTACATAGTACAGCATTCTCCACTGAGGCTTTTAGTGGTTTTTAGAAGCCAGGGAGTGTTGGGCTAGAAATCGCCCTCTCTGCTCCCCCCTCCACAGCGCAGATCTCACTCAGACTATCAGAGGTGTGATGTTTGTTCCTGCGCCTGTCACAGCAGTCTGAGATAGACTGAGACTGCCGATGCAGAGGGGAAAGCACCAGACTCCCAGCAAGCAGCCAGTTAGCTTTAGCCATTTACCAATCAGCGTGATGACTGCTATTCACTATCCACCAATCAAATTGCTGTAATTCCTCCATGGGACCACAGGAAGGGTAAGTAACAATGTCCTTGCAATAGATTTGGGAGAAAAGCCCAAGTCACATTTTTTAAATAAACCATATTGTCTAATCTAGTACTGGTGTCTTGTGTTTTTCAGCTCGTAAAAAGTAGTCGAGTTTGTTATATTTATTCAGCATTATATATAAATAAAATTCGTGCAAGCTCGTTGACCCACTCTGTGTTTTTCATGCCACCTGCATAGCAAATATTTCTAGGTTGATCACTGTACTACATTTCCATCACTTAATTTTAGTCTATCTACTGTCAATCAACTGTCAAGGTGAGTATACATATTGATAATGGTTTCCATTCATAAATCTAGAGCGTTATTTTCCATGAAGATTCCAGGCAGATGTTTTAAGTTAATGATTAGGGAATGTAAGTAATAAAGGTATGGCCACCAATTATCTCCATGGAAATCTGAATCAGAATCTTCAAATGGAGCAGCTCTGGAAGCCTGGATCCTATGTGATTAAAGATATTTACACAATACTTTCTGTCTCAGAATTCCTGGCTTTAAGAGAAGATATTTTTAAAAACATATTTGATGTTTCATTATTGTAGAAACTTCTCTTCTTTTGCAGCGCCAGTGGTGGAAGACAGAGTATACAGATGCTCATCATATATAGCATCCACTAGAAATTACAGCTACATTTACTAGTCGTTGCAAAAAAGGTCATTCAGTTAGATAATTTACATTGTGATNAGGAACAGAAAAGTGGGGATGTTGCCCAAAGCAGCCAACCAGATTCAAGCTCAGTTTCATTTTACATACTGGAGAATGTGAGCTTGAATCTGGTTGAAGTGGGGAAGTTGCCCATAATAACCAATCTCTCTGCAATATCCTCTGCAAATATTCACTTCCCTCCACTGCCCGCCTTGCATAATNTAGGTGGACAGGGGGGACGGGAAGGTTCTGTGTCTTGCAAATCTGCCCGGCGACATCAGGAGTGGTTGTCAGAGTGTTAATGATTAATGAATTAATATTTTGCGTCAACATTGTAAAATGTGTTTACCTTTACTAACTAGGATCAGACATATGCTGTGCCTAAATTACAGACACACAAGGATGGAGATAAATTCTGATCATTTATGACTTCGTGAATGTTGTAGATATCTTCTCCCCAATTAGGAACACACACGGCTATATATTTATAAAATAATAATAATACAAACCTATAAGATGTTTTCAATATTTGGAAAATACAGGCTGAGCTGTCTGAATGTTTTCCATATACTCTAGTGAGNTATTCACAAACACAGTCCCCTTGAAAAATGCATTAAAGAATTGTTAGGTGTTAAGCTTCTTTGTGTAAATACAAGGTGACNGTTCTCCCGTTGTGCTTAAAATGTGTGATATTTGGCATCCAAGGCTTCAGTAATGGCAAGAAGCTTGCATAAGGNCAGAGGAGGTTAGTGTTATTAATGNTTCACAAAATGAATATTGCTCAATCTATTTCTCGGACAGCAGGCTGGTGTGTTACAGACTTCTGCCATTTATGTACAATTAGAACGGTACACAGCAGTATATTGAGAAATTTAGTCGATGTGAATGTAATGTAATCAATCAAGTACCAGTGGCGAGTTCCAAATCACTTTTTTAATATCAGCCTTGTCATCCCTGTGGATACTTTGATGGGGATTAAAGGTTCATACTTAAATGTACCTAAATCCAATATACAATACAAAAAAAACATAAGACAAAATAACTAATATAATAATATATAATAATAAAAGGAGAACAACACCCATGTATTTCCAAAGCTGTATACTGTAAGAGTGTAAAAAACTTAAAAGGAATAATTACTCATTTTACACTATTATATACTAAATGCGTTTCAGAGACATTTATACAGGTCTTAATTAAATATTTATTCAACTATTTCTCATTAGTCCTTNAGATTCTTAACATAGTTTGATAAATTGCAAACAATGTTTTTTTTTTATTATTATTTATAAAAATCGGTGTCCCTGCCTCCCTGCTTGACTGGCCATGTCAGATCTACTCTGATGCTAAAAGGTAGGTTATGTCTTTCTGCNCTCAAGTAATAAGGTTCACTTGTTGGTCTGGTCTTCCTGGTAGTCTGTGTGCAAAAAACAAGGTTTAAATTACTTATACTCCTTGTTTCTGCCTTTCCTACATAATCCAAAATGGGTTGATGGGCAGCCTATCCCTTTATTGTTATACATGTATGTGTAGGTACAAAGCATGGTCAGGCATTGTGAAAGCTAANAGTGACAGTATCAGTTCTGGGGATGTACAGTATAGGCAAATACAGCAAGTAGCAAGACACAAAGCACCCAAGCTTGAGGCAGCTACATGGCCATATACACTTCGGCGTGCAGGGTAGTATACCTACAGTGTACTACACTATATACTGTTTCATTATATATCTGGATGAGACCATAACGCATACACACTGTAAGAAAGTAGAAATGACCATTCTGTTTCAAAATGTGGAGGGTACATTTTTATTTCNGGTTTTTCAATGTCTACCATTAGCATAACCTTTTTATATGAATAACATTCATAATTCAAATTATATTTAACCAAAAGATCATATGTTCAGATATTATTTCCATGTCAGGCACTTTTAATGTAAATAATAATAATATCTCTACAATTCTGCTATATTACCATTATCAAGCGTTAACCTATTAATGATCAGGATTTCAAATCACATTATTCACTGTAATGTCCTATATAAAACTACACACAAATAAAAAAAACACAAACAGAAGAAAAAAAGAAGCAAGCAAAAGAATAAATATGGTGAATGTATTAATGGTCACTAAACAACACTTACTGCTGAATATTGTCAAGGACTAACATATGTTGACATTGATCTACAGATTATATACTATCTGCAAGTGTAGGAACATTTTGCATCATTAAAACAAAAAGGAGCAGTGAGCTGTGTTCCTTATACTAGACCTNATCCAGAGATGAAAATAAGAGGAGCGTTACACCTGGGTAAAGCCATGTTGAATTTCAGGGGAAGTGGTATGAATGTTATCATTTGCATGCAGGGAGAATACTTTGCTTTTGCTTTTTGCACACATATACTGACCAGCATTACTAGACTTGGATTAGGAAACATCCTCTCTCCAGTGATACTGTTTTCAACAGATAAAATCTCCTCTGTAANTCATCATGGTTTTGCCCAGGCGTAACGTTCTCCTATTTTCAAGTCTGGATCTGCTCCAGAAATATATGCTATATTTCCTATTCTAAGATAATAGTATTTTCAAGGTAACATGAACTGGAAAGGTTTATGGAACACTATTAAATTACCAACAGAAGAAAGTTTGAAAACTCTCAAANGCTTCAGTATGAATAGTCATCAAAATCATTCTCTTCTTCCATATCTTCTACTATTGGCCCATGCTCCTCTCTNTGATACTGTGGAAAATCGTCGTCGTCATCATCATCTTCATGGCCATACCTCTCCTCTTCTGGCAAGGGATACTGAGGAATGCGTGGTAAATGACTTTCACTGGCACTGCGCTTCTGTTCACCATAATAAATGCTTTGAATGTGGGGAAAGCAGAGGAACGCTAATGTGCTAATAGGCCCCTTCAGTTTATTTTGATCCACACGGAGAAAGGTCAGACGGTGCATTTGGTCCATTACCGGACACATCAGCGTTACGTTTAAAGCTGTAATAACAAAAAAGAGGATTTTTTTGTTTATGGTTTTATATTTTTATATTTTAATATTTGAAGTAGAGTTGCATATCCCTTAGCATGTTTAAGCTCACATATTAGCACAACACAAAAGCCAAAAACTGAAATAATGTATTGGTTGGCAACATCTCAGGTTGCACTTCAGGAGGAGAAACTTTANATTGTGCAGAAATATTTCAGTAGTATAGTAACCTAAAACGACTGTAAATTGTAGCTATAAAATAAAGCTAATCCAAATATAAGGTATTACATGTACAAAAAAATGACATTTCATTTTAAAAATGGTTTCTATAATTGTGTAGTTTCCCTTGTTGACATCTGCTTCTAAAGCTGAATCAGACCATTTGTTTGGTGGACATATTAGAAACGAGCTATATGAGCCTGGTCTCAATTTCTTTTTATATCTCTGTATCCCTTATTTCTTACCCCATGTNTTTATCCAGCCTCCATTTCTGTCTCTCTTTATGTGAGCGCCCCTNAAAAACAAACATGTGCATGGGGTCCTTTTTGGGCACGCAGGTTCCAGGGTGTCGCCCTGTCGTTAATCGAACCTTGGTGGGTCATCCTCTGACTTAACTAAAAGGCTGGTTTATCTTGGTTCAGTGGAAATGTATATTTAATAAATGGATACTTTACAATAGCAGGGTATGTATATGTAAGAAAAAAAAAATCCCATTTTAGCAACAATTTTTTTTTTTATTCTGTATTATTGTGGTTTGGCATGGAGATATATATTTCTATATATTTATAATTATGTTTAATTCTTATTTATTAATAATCTTTTTATTGAATTACAATAAGGCCTCTGATTTAGTTTAGTAAAATAATAATAATTNGATGAATTAGTTACTTACTTTCAAATTCATTGTCATTTAGATACAGGTGTTCCAGCGATCGAGGAATATAGAAGATCCGCTTTAGTTTGTTGTGACTCATGTTCAGTTCAAAAAGCCTGGGCAGGTTAAAGATGTTAATAGGAACCTCTTCAATCTTGTTGTGTGACATTCGAATTGTGATCAGATTTGGAAGCTTTGTGAAATAATCNTCTGGTATTTTGGAAATGGAATTATTCTCCAGCGACAGGTACATGAGAGATTGGGGAAGGTTTGCAGGCATGGAGTTCAGTTTGTTGCTGCAAATGTTGAGCTGCATTAAATTTGTCAATTTGCTGAGTGTTTTTCCTTTAATATTGTCAATACGATTGTTGCATAGGTCCAGCATGGTAACGTTTACCAAGCCCTGAAGATCTTGCTCTCGTACTTTATTAATCTTGTTTGAACCAAGGAAGATTCTTTCAACAGAAGTCGAAAATGGCGATGGGATCTCTTCTAATTCATTGTTGTTCAGCAATATTTGATGTAAGTGAGTAGACTTTGCGAACACACCATGTTCAATTTTTTGGGATTTGAGCTTGTTGTGACTTAGGTTGATTTCCCTTAGAGAAGTGGCGTTAATGAAAGACTTCATAGTCACCGNTTCGATTTGGTTGTTCTGCAAGTAGAGCTGCTGAATGCGGGATGGTATTGGGGGAATGGCTTTAAGCTTTCTGTTGTCACAGTACATGGTGATAATTGATGATGGAGGGCAATAGCATTCTCTAGCACAGTCCGTTGTATAAGGAATATTTGGTACGTAATAATCCATGCTGTGCGGGAATTGATTTGGTGGTTGATACTCCGAATCGGGCTCGGGGCCATAGTCTGTGTCATAGTCATAACCTTCATATTGACAGAGCACTTGTTGTAGACACATCAAAGCTAGAAGCAAAGACTGGGTGAGAATGTCNATGATAACCATCCTTTGTCAGAGCTGGTAATAGAAGAACATATAGAATGTAAATGAATGTAAACACCCAATATACATCATATTGCAAAGACAAATATGGATTCCTACAAAACACTTGCAGGGGGTCTCTGTTATTGCTTTTTGTCTTCTAAAAATGTTAAGGGGCATTTTCTCATAAAATGCAGATACAGTTTTGCTTGTCAGTCCCTGTTTCTTTATTTAACTCTTTAAAAACCGAGACCACAGATCTTAACTGTATATAAATAAGCAGAAGGATTCCTATATATATGTGTGCGTGTGTGTATATTATATATATATATATATATATATATATATATATGTGTGTGTGTGTGTGTATATATATATATATATATATATATATATATATATATATATATATAAATATAACATCTAGTCTTCGGCTATACAATGATACAATGTCTTGTTATGAACCACCTGATACCCCGAGGTGCATTGCCCTGAACTACACTTTTATTCTCTTCAATAATGTACTATCGACTATTATAATTATACAAGTTTACATGTCATAACCAAACAATTTTATAACACAACATGATTGAGCATATTGAGTTTTGGCTTCGGCTCTGATACTTCTAAAACTTGACTTTGTTTCAACTCTTCCAAAGCCCACAGCTGTAACCTCTGGCATACAAACAGAATCTCCATTAAGTGCAGCATTCCTAAACTCAAAATAATTGTGTTAGCTTGCCCTACGCGAACCAACACCCCTGGTTAGTATGACATTGAAAATGACAATGATTNCATACCTGAATAATATTGCCTCTCTCTTACTGTGAGTCTGGGAGAATAGNGTTCGGGAATATAGGCTCCCAATATTTGCCGCAGGACGTTGTTTAGGTTCCAGTCCTGTCCAGTTCTCTTATTTTATCAGTCTTAGAAGAAGAGCAGCAGATTTACTAGCAGAAGCAGCTCTCATAAAGCCTTGACTAAGATGACGACTGAAATTATGTGTGTCCTTTCATTGTGCAGAGTCTACTTCAGCTAAAAAAAAAATAATATGCTTTGTGATTTTGGCGGAGTTCTGTGCATTTAATCTTTGTCCCTTCTTATTTTTGGTTTGAGGTGTGGCAAGAAATTCCCAGAAGAGAAAAAAAAAACTTAATATGCACATAAAATGCATGGCTCCATTCGCCAGAGCATCGTTCTTCCATGAATCTGGATTTTTTTTTTTCTTTAAATCTGCTAAATTGCCAAATACCTCTCCATGATTATATATGCAGATTGTAGACTACAGCTATTGTCATTTTCAGCAGGTAATATGTTAATATGTTTTTGTCTTATTGTGGTGCACATTAGTCTCATGCTATTACTATAATATATGATCTGGATGAACCAATGTGTTATAGCTACTTATATAGATCATTTGTATACTTTGTATANATATTATTTGGAATGCATGCCTTTATATATTAGTGGGCCAGTTAAATATCTTTATTAATATCTTTAGCCATTTTCCTTTGTGTTGGCCTATGGTTAACACACACAGGCCAAAATTTACTAAGCAGGNAAATNTGAAAAGTGGGGATGTTGCCCATAACAACCAATCAGATTCAAGCTCACATTCTCCAGTATGTAAAATGAAACTGAGAGCTTGAATCTGATTGGTTNCTATGNGCAACATTNCCACNTTTCAGTCTCCCTGCTTAGTAAATTTAGGACCTAGTTTTTATACATACTCATCAAGAATTTTGTTTTTTAGTACAATGTTAACTCTTTGGCCAATTTGGGTTTAGAATTTGGCTAGTATTAGTATATATCATAGTATAGCGTAAAACCCCTCTGACGTATAGNAGGTGTTCTATACCACCTAGTAAAACATTTGAACAGATTCTCAACAACTGTGAGGCTTGAAGGGCAAGCAATTTTTGAAGNTACTCGACAATTCTTTCCCATTCTTTCTCCATGGGAGATAAGGTCTCGTCGNCAAGCCTTCATATAGTCCCCAGTAATCATCCTGTAGAGAGCAGAGATCAAGCGGTATATTTACTAAGCAACGAGATTGCAGTGAGAATGGAAAGTGGGGATGTTGCCCATAGCAACCAATCAGGTCAAGGCTCTCAGTTTCATTTTACACACTGGAGAATGTGATCTCGAATCGCCTCTTAGTAAATATACCCCCAAGTGTCTAAACTGAGGTTTAATGTAAGACCAGGCCAATAAAGGGATAAGTAAAGTTTTTGTTAGGAGCTTGGTGTATTTGAGAAAGCCTCCAATGTGCAGTATCTGATATATATGCTGCTTATGCCAACAGCCAATTGGGATAACAACCAGTCAAATAGATTACCAAAGGAGTACATTGGGGCAATAGGGAGTTCCTCATATGAACCCGTCTCCATACATCGTGTTGGCATGGTTGTAGCACTGGATATAAGTGGAGGACAGGGGAGTTTGGCTAGTATTATGGTGAAAAGATCAGTTTCTGTCATAGACCCGTGTAAAAGTTATAACTTTAAGAGGTAAATCTATTTTGTGGTATTGATCCTTCTGATCAGAATTGCCTTTAAATCACAGTGTAAAGTACATGTCATATTTACATAGTTTAGTTGTTTTTGATGGTCAGACAGCTCTTCAATGCACAGTTTCTACAAATAATAATCCATTGAAGTAAAACTATTCAGTTGCAGAGACGTGTAATGTTGAACTTGCATTTCAGTTTATACTGTGGAAGTTGCCGTTATTCCATTATCATAGAACCAAAAAGACAATTGAAAATGAGTTTGACAAGGCTACATTGAGACGCCTTCCCACCAAATTGATGCTTTGCAACTTATTGGACTCTTTGTATGACCGTTTTTGATGACGGTCCTACAGAAATGGCAATGAAAAGTTAAAATAAGAGAAAGTGCTACCAAGATTACTTGGTATAGAACCATGGCTACATGTTACTAGCAGATGGTTTCAATCACGTCACCGTCATGTACACATTATTGTATTTGAGAAGTTCTGTAATTTCCTTTACAGATAGCTCCAATTTCCGACACGTTAATAGCATATTTTTTTGTCAGTTCTCTATTTCCTGGTTGTTGCCTGGTTATTCCACTTGATTATTAATGATACCACATATGTTTTGGTTTGGTTCCACATGAAGCAGTAACATTTGTGGAAAAATTTTCATATTTTATCTAATACTGACTAGTGGATGTTTAGAGAGTGTGCTCTGTATTCATTTTAGATCACAATACAACTGACCTATGTGACAGAATCTGGATATGTAAACGTTACAACTGTAACAGGAAATTGATTGAAGCATGGTCAGTACAAAGTAATTAGGCGTTATGTTGATTTAGTGAAATAAATAAATAAATACTAAATTAAAGACATTAATTAGCTATATATATATATATATATATATATATATATATATATATAGCTACACACATTCTATTTTTATTTATTTTTTTAAAGCTAGTATAAAAGATTTTATAATTGGGTATTGCAACATGGAGGATAGGTAGCCTAATTGATATCC
>JABWIB010000121.1:78234-92634 GCA_016617825.1 Platyplectrum ornatum | reverse complement strand
ATTTGCCCCCCCTGCAATCCAACATGGTTTTACCCACTCTTGAAAAATATTTTGATTGGAACAATTTATCTTATAGTGTATGGCCAGCTTAACTGTTCACCAACAAATATTTGGGTGATAAAACGCAAACCTTACTCTGCAGATATTTGAATACCTCTAGAAGGAGCTACTGTCCGTACCTGTCATAATTATTCTCATTCAGAATCATGTAAACGACATTCATCAGCAACATTGATGAATAAGGTATAATAAGGTATTCAGTGAATATGCCGCATGAGGTAGATTCTCATTGTGGTGTGGTTGTACTATAGGTGCCTAAAGGGAAGTATATTTTCTTTCATATACCCATAAATAATTGATAATTTCCAGAGGCCAAACTTTAAACTATATCTTACCAGAACTTTCTAGAAAATATATTAAGTCTTTACTTTACTATCTTGTGTTCTGCACTACCCTCATTTGAAGTAAGGGTGGTGTGGAAAACTTAAGGTAGGACCACAGATTCAGATGTCCCTCACACAAGGGGAGTGGTCTCCCCCATCCGTAGGGGTCTGATACAAATGTTTCAGTTGTCTAGATCCTGTCCATAATGTGTAACCGGAAAGTGGCATAAGCCTCCAATCAGAGGTAGAGTCTAAAGCTAATTATCTGCTTATTGACCTGATTATTGTGTAGTCTGTAGCCATGATTAATCTCTTGAAATGCAGACAAAAGATACCCTGTTGGGTACAGTTATACACCTCAATTTAGCTGTCTTTTTTTTTATGAAAAATCTGTCTGCACACATAAAGCCGGCTTCTAAACTCAGTGTGAACGCTTATGTTTTGAGAGACATCATTTACTGTCTGATTGAAGATTTGTTTGTACCCAGCTCAACACAGTAGATAAGATTAACACGGATAAATAGTATTAAACAAAACTAAAGATCAAAACAAAACAGAAATGCGCTCGCTGGATTAGCCATGGGCCCTTTTCTGCTATAAGAATTATACTTATCAATAACCTGTTTTTTTTATTTTACTTTGTGGTCTCACCAAGGTCAGAGCACTGGACCACCCTTAGATAGCACTGGCACCCAAATGGACAGAATGGAAATATGTCAAATGGAGGTGGCGTAGGTCGAGTTGGTATATTCTTTTTGAATGGGAACAGGGAGTTATCGTCGTCGTTGTTGTCATCGTCGTCGTCATCATCATCTTCCATGTCTTTCAGCATAAGGTCAGTCATTGCCATGTACTTTGGAGGTAATACAAAGGGTTTAGCGGAGCACAGAGCCAAGAAGTAGAAAAGCACATATTCCTTCATGTTCTTTCATGTAATGAAATCCTGTAAACAAAGAGAATGATGTACAATATAAGTTAAATGGTAGATATTATCATGTAATGTAAGACAATGAGGCATATAAGGAGTGGGGCGTGCCATTCGGTGAGCCGTATCAACTTAAATTAGTACCAATAACTCATCTAAAATATGACTGGTATTTGTATGTTTACCCTGTGTGTGTATTTTCTGGGTTGTACTCCTGTTTTCCCACTGTCTATAACCGTTGATTTTCTGGTAAACATTAATGCTATGCTTATGTAATTTTCTATAAACTTATTGAGCACACATTGAAATGATCTGGGTTTGTTCAGATTGGCAGGCACCATAGCCAGGGTGCAGGGCCTGAATCTGGATGGCCATGGCAGGCGTAGGAATGCAGAGGACGGGACTGAGCAGAGACAGCACTCGGTAATTCATGAATGAGTAATGAGCACAATGAGTAATGAGCACTGTATAAATACTCCGCTGCTCCCAATGTATCCACAGCGCTCAGCTTTTATTTATGGAGTGGTGAGCACTGTATAAATACTCNGCTGCTCCCAANGGAGCACTGTCTTAAGCTGTCAATCGCTGATGGTTTGCTGACAGGGCAGAGGAATGACTGCCCTCTCTCTCCTCCGAGCCCTGTAGCAGCTATGCCCATGGCATCCTCTATAGCCACGGTTCTGAAACTGTGGGTCGGGACCACATGTGCTTTGGGTCGCGACTTCCTCAGAGAGACCATCTCCCAGTTGCAGGGTCGGGAGCTATGGGACNCACTGCCACCAGGCGCTAGTGGGGTGCAACTGTGATACATGCGTGAAGTAGGTGATTGGTGGCNCNTGGNCANCTANACTNCTTCACTGAACCACTTCCATCTCCACATTCATTTGTCACATAGGATTTCCAGTTGTCATGATGCACAAATAATGTAATGTCCAAAGAGTTAAAGGGGACCTTTAACCCCCCCCCATTAACCTCATNAAGCTGTATAGTTTGATACAAAACATATACTTACCAATGAAAATATATAGGGGCTATGTTTGGCGGTAACTTGCTTGGGGTCGTGTAAAATGGGTCTTAGAGTAAAATAGTTTGAGAACCCCTGCTCTATAGCTACACCTCTGCCTGCAAATACTTTATTAAGTTTATTTATGTGGCTGTGTAGATTGCTGTATTTGTAAATATTTCTTCAGTTCAGTTAAAGGAAGGGACAGAGATACAATGTGCAGTCTTTGTCATCTGTGTTTACTTTTTCGGACATTTGCTTTTCCTTTCCAGCAATATAATCTAGTTATCCAATTCCTTCCATCTGAGTTGGTGCTGGAATTTATTCTTATTTTAAAATAAAAGTATTTGGCTAAGAGATTTGGACTATTTAACGTTTGCATCTTATGTAACAATCTTTGACATCATTAAGAGCTTGAAGTGAATGCAGCCAGTACTTGTTCTGGGCTGAAGAATTTACAAATATGTCCAACTGATAAAGCTGAGAAATCATCTCGGAATAGTGGTGTAAACATTCAGTTCACGCCGGACTGTTCATACATGCAAATGGTATAGATTGTGCCTTTATATNTAAACCAGGTATAGGCTCTCTGCTAAGTGTTGTGGAACTATACTGTGTCCATGGAATTCATAACAGCTGGAGAACCACAGGCCGCCTATGCCTGGTCTAAACGGTACATTTCTCACGCTGAGTATCTGCCAGTGTATCTTTAGAGGTTTTACTAGATGTTGATCTTGGACAATGTGGCGGAATATATTGCATGAACAAAATTATAAAACAAAACATTCATGTAATGGAAGTGCGAGACGTTCCCTATTTACATATTTATATTGTGATTTCTTTCCTGATTACATTTGTTTTTAGGTTGTTCCTTGTATTCTTTTTAACAGAATTTTATTTTGATGACTTTTATCTGTCCGCCAGTTCAACCTCCGTTCTAACATTACAGTAGCCATGCAAGATGTATATTTGTTGTGATGACAGCCAATAAGCACTTGGCTGTGAAACAAAAGGCCTCTTGTTCAAAAGTAGATTTGCATAATGTTTATAGCTTCTTACTGCTCAAATTTAGTTTCATCTTTTACGTTGCCAGATGCAGCAAAATCTATTATTTTTTCNCTTTAGGGAGTAAGTTACCTTTTCAAAATACACCTCAAATTCCTGTATTCATCACTCGTCTATAAATGATCTACTTCTCAGAACTATCCTGGAGGATGCATAAAAATATATGTCCATTAGTTCACATGCTCACAGCTCTAAATATTTACAGAAATGCTACAAAATATGAAAAACAGGGAGATTGGTCAATGTACAGAATGTATTTGTCAACTACATTTTATGNGACTGGTAGTCTAATGCTGGNTACACATCAGAAAGACCATCTTTCCAATCAACAGATAAATGACCCTNACAGCAGAAATCTGTTACATGTGACCTCAACAGAATGCATGTTCTGTGAGGGTCATTTATCTGTTGATTGGAAAGATGATCTTTCTGATGTGTACCTAGCATAACACTAAATCTAAAGCTGGCCATACACTATAAGATAAATTGTTCCAATCGAACAAATTTTCAAGAGTGGGCAAAACCATGTTGCAGGGGAAATTGAATTAGTTGCAATCAGTATTACAGGTGAGAGATGATGTTTCCAGCACAAGTCTAATAACAGTGTAACAGTAACGCTGGTCAGTATCTGTGTGCAACAAGTATTCTCCCTGCATGCACACACTGACATTCATTTTACCCCCCCCCCCCTGCAATTCACCATGGTTTTACCCACTCTTGAAAAAGCTTTTAATTGGAACAATTTATCTTATAGTGTATGGCCAGCTTAACTTGTATGTCTGTAACTATAATGGAATAATGAACCAAGGAAAATACCACCATTCTTGTGTTTATAGTTATGTAGAGCTATAAAAAAAAACCCCAAGGATAAACAAATCTGTTAGTTAGCTGTATAGTTGTAGTTATTTTTTATGGTCACAGATATAAGTATTGTGTGTGAGAGTCTTTCTGTTGTACATGTGGTGCACAATATTTCATACATTCCATTGCTGCTTGATCTTATACCCATATAATATGTAGTAAATTATTTCCATTTCTTCCTATACATCTATTGTAAAGAATTACCCCCACCAACGTCTGCTGTTATGCCTTCATCTCANCCAGAAGTGGTTTTTGCTTTGTTAGCTGCAGTTTCCGTGTTGTAATTCTGTCTGTCGCCTTTCTGCATTGTTCAGACAATAGTTCTCCTCAGCACATAGCGGTCTATGAAATATGAAGGAAACCCAACCAAAATCCCATTTTTTAGACTACAAAAGACGTTCTGCAGGCGCCATCTACGTATTTTTTTTTTATTCCACAAAATCTTAAAGAATGACTGTGTAGCCCAAACTAACCATTGCTGGTCTGAAACCTAGACCACAAACATACCACAGAATGGGTTCAGATGAATTACATCTAGCTACAACTATGAATGTGGAAAGAACGTTCTGCTTTATGAAATGTGCATATGCTGCTGATTTATACAGATAGAAGATTTTTCATTCAACATAAACCACTCATTAATTACAACTATGTCTCATGGGCCGTTTACATGTTTCCATTAACCTGGAGTGTTATGCTCTCTTCCTGACTACGTCAGGGCTTCTGTGATTTGGTTTTGGTCACAGCAATTTTTGGTTTCTTCAATTTAAATCCTTATGAATGGAATAAAAATCTAACAATCCATTTTTTACTTGATTATTTTTTTAACTCAATAAAGTCCCTTAAGAAAATAGCAGTGGTTCATTATTATACTAAGAAGCCCTTACAGGTAAGACTGGTTCATAGTGGTATTGAAAATTTAGTTGCCAATAAATTGCATAGCTCCCAAGTGTCCAGATTTCAACGAGACACCCCCGATTTTGGGTGACTGTCTCGATTTCTCTCCCCCTACACTACCAAAAATTGGCCAATAAGGAGGGAGGACTTATTTATCTCGTGTTGGCAGATTCGGTTATTATGTTTCAGTAAGAATTCAACACATTTTCAATGGAAAAGGGTATCCAGGGTTATGAGACCATTAAGTGAAATGAAGGATAGTAATGAATCAAGGCATTGTGGATCAGGAGGGATTTCTTTCCAGATTGTTTCAGCTTGATAGTTACTTCATCTGAATCAGTTTCAATGATAATATACAGGAGCAGGAGATCTTGGTGAAACTTATGGACTGGTGTCTTCTTTTTATCAACCTCTTAAACTATGTAAATGAGTTGCAAATGGAAAGAAAACGTTTTGTTAAAGTTCCAGATGCATATTTTACATAACTACGAATCTTCTGTATAAGAAAGAGAACCTTCAAATGTTCACATATTACACTGCCATATTTATGGTCATTTGTTTGTCCCCATCCCCAATAAAACCATGATAAAGATCTGCTGCTGATATTACTCCTATCTCTACCAGTCTTTTGGACTATATTGCCTGCACAGTACTGGCTATACACTTGAAAGATTATCGGTCCCTGCAGGAGGGGGTCCAATAAACTGGAATACTTCCCACTAGGAAAAAGTCCTGAATTGGGCACTGCCCACCCACCTACTTCTATTGGGACCAGTAAGCATGGCTGAAGGGTGGAGTCGTTCAGATATTGATAGGAGGCACTGCAACGTTTCTCCATCTTTCCAACTTCAGTAATTAGTAAAGAAAGACCTGCATCTCTCATAAAGATTGGAAAACTCCATCCAGGAGGTACAGATTCAGGTCCAATAATTGCAATTATTGGCAATACACTGAGGATTTTTTTTACCATTCTATCCTTACCATACACTGAATCAATCTTTGCCGCAATCACATGGTAACTGAGTGATTGATTGGACTGATGATCAGCATATAGGCAGTTTATTTAATAGCACATTCTACAAAAGTGGCATTAAACATATGTAATAGAAATTATGGGATTCCTGCTNTATTAACCTCATATTTAGATGCCTTGACTTCTAAGAGCAGACTAAAAGTAGTCTGGCTTTTTAATGACCCAATAAGAAACTTAAACCGTCTTATTTTGTTTGGCTGCACCTTTGTTTCATTTAATGGTATGAAAGCACTTTTCATAACTGAGAATAGAGAGCCGTCTGAGAAAAGCCGCTCAACCATCTACTGACTGGACGGCTGCCATACCATCCGAACTCTGATTAAAGTCTATAGGGATAGAAATAGATGTTATATGTTTGGTGTTTTATTAAAGTACTTTGTCTTGCCTTGTCTTCTTGCTATTAATAACTAGCCTTTGTCAGCTGGAATGTTATGTTTTTAATTGAAATGTTTTATATATAATTATCAATATATCATAATGTATTATGTTGTGGCTGCTAATGGAATCCACACTAGTTTTCCTTATGCTTTCATGTCTGCAGTAATGTATAACTGATGGTTTGCTATATTCTGTTGCAGTCTGGCCAATATTTTATTCCTCCTGTCATTCCCATTCTAATGAACTTATGTGTCTCTGCAACGGGAAGATGAATGTGTAGTAATGGATCTTCCTTTCTGGAGGAGGGATTTCATAGCTACTTATTGGGCTTCTGTGTATCTGTCTTCTATTCACACTGGTTCAATAAGAAGCGTATATCATTGTCATATACAGACAAGCAAACCAAGACTTCGGATCTGCATGCTTGCCCTAGATAAGAGCAACAACCGCTTAGACTCCAGGGAAACAGAGACCATATTGTAATATTGCCTTTATAAAAAGTTAGGTGACTTCTATTTGAACAGAACACCCTTCAGCCAGGAATGCATACGTTTTAGTTTGAGAACCATTCTTTTCAAGTACAAAAGTCTACTTTTAACTACATGATAAGAATAGGTACAATATGTGCAGCTATAAGGGCTGTGGGATAACATGGTGACGTGTTTTGTGCTCACATCCCATAGAACTGAAGCTCATAAAGTCCTTAAGGCAAATAAAGACTGTATTAGATAATACCAGTTCTCAGCCTCTGTCCTCTCATATTTGCCCATTTCAGATATATTGAACTTTAGAGGTGAAATCCTTTCCTGTCTTCTATTGGTAGCCTCGTTATTATTATTATATGATTGGGTGCTCCTTTCCATTGGCCACGTGTGTATTATGTAAATATGTAACATCAATGTTCTATATCTATATTTGTGTATATCTCATTAATATGAATGCTAAGGTCAATAGATGTTGACGGCATCTGTTCTGACCTGGTCAGATATCTTTATGAATGAAACTCATTTTGGTAAATGACTAATTTTACCTGGTTTTTTATATTTCTGAAAGGCAATGACAGTCTATTACCCCATAATTGGCTTATGCCCATTAGATTCCAGACACATGTCTACATGATACAGGAAGACGACTGCATTTACTGTTCATGTTGCTATAGTAGGATAACAAACTATTTTCATGTGCATCTGATACTGGACAGCCATGATTTATCTGCCTTTAGAAGAGCATTTTAATCCAGCAAGCGTTTGACCTCTGTTTTACATAGTGATCTATTTGGAAGTACTTGTAATGGTCCTGTAACATGCTCAGTAACTTTCCTGACAATTATTGTTAAGCTGCATTTGGAAATGATATATAAATCATATAACAGAGCACTTTTATCAATCATAATATAACCAGACTGGGTAGTAACAACCCGTAAGAAGGCTTTTTATCAGGCTTTTTACATTCTATAATAACCTATAACTTTTACTATAAGATGTATGTCTATTAAGTGCATAATAATCCTTATGGTATTTACTAACTGATGTACAATCTTAAATATTGAATGTACCTAGCAATACATAAGAACCAATGTACAATCATCTCTGAGTTCTGCAATTCAAGAGAAATTCTATTATGACTAGTCTTTAATAGAATAGTTTAATAAGACTTTAATAGGTTACTATAGGTACTATAGGCTGTTTCAGTATCAACATGTATATTATGAAACAACCCTTACTAACCATATTAGTTGATGTAATGTAAGTATCATATATGCAATCTAAAAATTAATAAACACACTAATTGAGTGAGAATCTTTGTTTTCATTACTTTGGGTTATATTGTATTTCCACCTACTGTAGCAGTGCATGTAGGCTTTAAACGAGATATAGATTAACAAAAAATTCTAAGCATCTTCCTTTTCTGCAGAAAGAGGAAATATATTTAGCTAATCTTACTAAGGATTATACACTTATATGTACAACATCAGCTTGTAGCCTGTGTCTGAGCATCAGTGCTAGGGGAGTGCTCAGGATGTTCACACAGAACAGAATTGTTCTATATTTTACCTAAACTTACTTTCCTATGGAATACATAGTGTTACATGTGTGTGCAGAAATAATATTCATTTATCCTTTTCATTAATTTAACTTTTTTTGTTAATTTATTACAATATAAATCTCAGTCCCATTCACATTAAGTTAATTATAGCTCATAACTTTGCACTGAAAGTTTATTTTGATAATGTAGTAGAGTAACCTCTTCTTTATTCCCCAGGCTTTCCTGAATATGCTATAAAAATAATTTAAATAGGAAACACATACCTTTATATGATTTCAAAAATGCTCCTTATTTGTAATCCACCTGAGAAGATTATATCCAGTAGCTTATTATATGCAAGCAGAAAGGGCTTCAGTACTGTAATCAGGAGCACATTCTAAAATACATGATCCTATTGGCACGGGTGATGATACTTTGAGGAAACTGCTTCTTCAGATTATCCCATCTTAGTACTGAAGACAGATATTAAGAAGACTTGTTACCACTCATGTGTTTTTCATCACAGCTTGCACCAGAGCCAAAATCTGTTTAACTCTAGACGTCCACTACAACACAATGTCAGATCCGAGGTTAGAAAAGTAAGTGGCATGTTGCCATTCAGAACAGGGAACACATTCATAGACCTGTCTGCCATCACATTTCAACATTACAGGTTTCACTTTTAGTATTCTGTGTTTTATTTTCAAACTACTTTGTTTTTATGTGTGAAATGGAAACCCCGGACAGATCTTTTCGTCATCATAAAAACAGAACATCGTTAGTGTGCTAATTAGAACAAAACATCTTCCAATGACTTTTACCTCTGATCTTAGTCATTTCATATAATCATCAGCATTGTGTTGAGTCATCCCTCATTATAGGGTATTTTGTAAATACATTCAGGTATTGTTATTACCATTTGGATGCTAGTCTGATAGTGACCNGCCAAATCATATACCAATTCAAATTAACATAACTGCTATGTAGTTACATGTTTTTGTGTCTGATTCTTAGAAAAACTATGTGCTGTGGAGGCAATTTCCAAATCTGGAAAAAGTGAACTTATTTAATGGAAGTCATATTGTTTGCTATATGTTACTGTATTGTCCTGCCTATATCAGACAAAAGCCGCATTTAATATGGAAATCTGTGTTCTCATAAATAGCATCTCAATGTACCCTCTTCTGTTGCAAGACCATTATGTTAAAACTGAAAACGATGTAAAAGCAATACATNTACACTTATGTAGGACATATACTTAATAACCTAATAATTAGATCAGTGACTCTACATCAGCTGCTATGTATGTGTGCTAACTGTGTTCTATTGACTTTAATTTCATTACTGTAGAGTTCCTAAAGCTACATTGCTCTTAAGGAAATGGATACTAAATGTAATGTTCCAGAACTATCAAGCCTGACGTTCACCACTAACTTATACATTACAATTTCTTTTTATTGTGTTCTTTTAATCAGATAAACTCTCTAGGTTTCCATTTACACATTTGTTACTGCTAACAGCCAGAAGAATAGGAATCTTGTTGGGTAACCGGAGGACAGTCGTATCTTATATAGTCACAGAGCATTTCAGAAGCCATCACACATGCTGGTGGATAGGATTTTGCATACAATGTACTATTCCATTACACCTAAAAGGTGACCGTTTCATTTGAATTATTTTGTATGAAAGGGAATGTAATTTAGTAAATGTTATGCACTAGTAATTAGTGCATATGTGTACGAAACGTCCTTTATTACAACCATTCTTGGGAGTGACTTCTAGTGCCTTCTAGTGCCTGTTATTATTGTATTAGCAACTTTAATACAATTGACTACAGATTTTACCTTTTTGGAGATGTTTAAGTTATGTATAATATACCTATGCAATCACACACGACGGGACTTTGGTAGAATCAGGGCGGGGCTTAAGTGGAGCCATGGGACATAGAACCTGTTGTTAATTTCTTTGAATTCCACCACTGATGATATCCGATGATTTTACTGATGAAGACAAGTCCTGATGAGCATAGCGATTTATGATTAATGTTAACAGGTATATAGTTTTAAACTTAGGACCGGTTCTTGNGAATCTAATTGGTTGCTATGGGCAACGTCTCCATTTTTCCTTTTCTGCAGTTTATTTGATCCAGCCACATATCTAGGCTAATAACCCAGCTGTACAGTGGTTTACATCTTAGTCTGTTAGTTCCATTTTGCTGAAGTCATTGACANCTTGATTTTTCAAGTATCTGCATCTGGTATACTGTTATGACTGGAACAATAATACTGGTTATTAAAAACGAGTCTTGGAATTAAGGAAAGGTTGTCATCCTATTACCTCCAAGAAACTATGGACGATTTAAGTGCTCCCTTAAAACTCACATGTTCAGACAAGCTTACCGGGTTCTTTTGCCTACTTATAACTAATCTACTTCTCAGTTTACCTTTCTATTCCAAAACAACACAACTTGGACACATTTTCCATACTAAAATGACCCTCAGTTCTGCTACTAACGCTGCACATACAGTGGATCATACAGAGCACTAACACTTTTACCATACAATCTGGCTGGTCCATTGTATAATATATAGCACTTACCCCCATGTATTTATATCCTATAGAGTGTGAGCTTGCAGGCATGGCCCTCTTCCCCACCCATTCTGAAATTGTAACCTGATGGCACTTAATGTTTAATAAATTAATAAGTGATCTTGAACTTTCCAGTATGAACAAAGCATGTCAATAAACAAATGTGTGCCAAAGTGGTTTAAATCTAAACAGGTCAAGTGTTGTTTTGCCAGGTGTACTGCACCATAACCAGAACGTTTTTGCAAGATCCCATTTCTGAACTCAGAAGCATGTGCGAATGACATCTCTATAAAATTATAAAAGGTCATGACTTCCCAATCCACTAAATGAGGAACAACTCAAGAACATTTCCTGTTTTTTGGACTTCATAAAATATTTTCCCATTACATAACATTTTAACTTGAGTAATGAGTTCCCAAAATTGTATCCTGGCAAGACTTTTTATTTTTCAGTCTTTCTCAAGTACTTTTTTCTCTTAAGTCTGGGAGTTGAGTGATCGATCAGCTAAAAGCTACCTGGATTTNTATAGCTGTAATATAGTCTGCCTGGTTTTGCAATTTTAAGAGAATTTGAGACAAAACACAATTTCTGCTCTGGATAGTGATTCCATTGTTGGTGCATTTTGTCCTGTGTAGGCCACCTATGACTCATAGAAATAAGAAAAAAAGTTTTTTAATGTAATAAAAACAAATTTAACTTGAGTTATAAGAGGTGTTCAGAATCATTGTCTGGCATATGTATATTTTCCATTCTTTCATCTTTCCTCTTGTTGCCATATGTGTTTTGTTTATTGTGTTTCTCTTTTTTTTTTATAAATAAAATATGAAATGCTTCAAACATGCTTTCTCCCAGTTGATTTGGGGTCATACTTTCTTGCATCTGCAAAATATATATATTTTAAATTAAATTGTTATTATGAAACATTCTTTCCTGGGTCAATCCAGGATGTACAGATGGGCCACCTTATAATGATTTAAATATACAATCTTCTCATCATTGTTCTCTTGTATGTTTATTATCACAAACATGGAAATCATCACAATACTTATTTCTTAAGCAATAAATGAAAACTATATTGTAAGGTTTTGAGTCATTGAGGCTATTGTACAGATAAAACTCAATGAATCGCTAGGTTTACATTTGTAATGGAAGTCTCCTGGAAGTCTACTAGAGGTGTCTCAACCGGTGGAGGACTGGACGACATTGTAATGAGGTAGCGACCATACTGTTTTAACCAGGGCTGTTACCATATGGCATAAATAAATCCAATATTTTAAGGGCTGTATGGCATATTCAGGAGATGTATCTCAAAATCATGAAAACATATGTAAAAAAAATAGAAATAACAAAAAAAGGCAAATATTTTTCCAATCTATCGACTCTTCCTTATATACTGTAGCTTTGCGTGGGTAAAACACTCTACATGCCACTGTAGGTGGTATTTGGTCCTGACTAGACTAAGAAAAATGTTCCCTACTCTCCCTGATGTGTGTTGGAGATGCGGGGTGGTTAAATGGACTTTTAATCTATATTTGGACAATGTTCCAGGTACTAGCAGTGAATTTACACATTCTTGGAATGTTAGCATTATTCATAGGTATGATCGTTCACTTATGTTGCAGACACAGAGCGTTACATCTGTTGGTTATATTGCATAGTGTGTAGCCTACTAAACATTGACTGTTTTATTAATCAGTGTGAAGAATTTAGTTGAAATTTGTTTTGGGGGTAAATTTTNTTGCTGTAAAACATATTCTAGGAGTGAGATATATGTTCTGCAAAAACACTTATCCATGTTTTATATTGTGGAAATAAAAGCACATAGGAATATTATAGAGAAAAGTAATTCCGCAGTGGCTGAAGACCACACAATCATATGAGTTTTCAGTTATCTGCTGTGGCTTTGGACCCTTTGTATTTGGAGCCAGTGTGATCTTTGCCAAATATCTTTTTGCAGAAAATGGNATGTCTCTATCACCAGTAGCCTTTTATTGTCAATAGGAAAGTATAATTTTGTATTAAGGGGCAGGAAGTTCTTTCTTGACGGGCGTTTTAATAGATAATTTGTGCTATATTGAAATCCCTTCACAATGATATGCTTTCATAATAACAGTGTGTTTTTATAACTGTGGCAGCATAGAAAAAAGACTTCTGTAATAGAAAAACACAGCTTTATGAATATTCGCTGCATATTTTTATTTGGTTCGTTACAGACCATGGGCCCAGACTGCTAGATGTTGGATCTATATGGGTGTCAGGTGTTTACCAGGGGCTTTCACAATATTGTAACAGCTTCACTCATACTACTTAGCTTCTGATATATCTAGGGCAGGGCAACCCAGGCCAAAGAGTCCAGGAAGGGTAAAAGTTGGTGGTGGGTAGTATACACTTACCATCTGATATGATGGACTTACCAGCAAAGTACCCACTGTTCTTAGCAGTTATATGGTTAGTTTTTTTTTACCAAGTTTACTGTGTCTACATTTGTGTATAAATAAAAGTTTTGTACATGATTGTTAATATTCTATTTAATTTCAATAATATCCATATCCTTGTGCTTATTTTTACAGCACTGGGAATCTAGCATTAGAGAAAAAGACCATTGATATAAGTTACCAAAGAGTTTCTTATCCAAGACGATTTTCCAGTCTAAGCCTTACTCTTGATTTTGTGTTCCAATATAAATAACATATCTAAAGTGTTTATTGGCAGGTTCTTTGTGTGGGTATTCCTTCACTTTGCAGAAATGTGTTAGAACAGATTNATTGTGCGGGCACAACATGTGGTTTGGGGAAGTGGCAACTTTTTCTGAAAGGTTTCTTTTGGTTGGTTTCTTTTGGTTGTTACGTGTCTTCTAACACTATGATAAATAACAGTGTGGGCAAATATTATTTTCTAGTATGCTTTGAATCTTTGCTCTTTAAAATATTTCATCCTGATGAATTAATATTGTTGCTTTATAAATGCAATTGTTTTTTTAAGTACTATTATTTTATTGCTTTTATTTTTTATTTAGGCCTATGCTAATTTGCATTGTTGAATTAAGCATAACTTACTTTGGGCCTTACATAGAAACATAGAAAGTGACGGCAGATAAGAGCCACATGGCCCATCCAGTCTGCCCATTGTGTATTATATCTATACCAACCCAACTTTATTCACTATTTTGCTTGAGACTCAAAATACCCTTATATTTATCCCAAGCTACTTACACTGTTCTGTAGTATTAGCCTCCACCACT
>JABWIB010000121.1:55542-75609 GCA_016617825.1 Platyplectrum ornatum | reverse complement strand
ATTGTTACCAAACCACATAAGAAGACCATGTGTTATTGCAGAATTTTTAATTACATATGTTGGCAGAGAATAATAGTATAACAATTCGATTTAAACTAAGTAGACCCCACCAAATCCATACCTAGCTTAGAAAGATCTAGACGACAGTGACAAAAATGACAAAAAATGTGGAACTGCTTAAAAAACAACGTAAAGAAGTATAACAGTAAAAAAAAAAAAGAAAGAAACATGACATTAGTGGCATTAGTGACACATTTCAAGGTAACAAGAAATACAGAACAATCAGAGTTGGACATTTTAGAGCCTAATGTAATATTATTGGAACACACACTTTTCCTTTATGATCCCACAATGACCAATAAGTCTTAGCGTATACAGAGACATAGTAGGTTTGGAATGTGAATATGAGCGTCTCTCTCTAATCCAGGAACCAGATATAGTACTTAAGACGCTTTGAGGACACCATTTCAAATTGTGGAAATAATTTTCCGATAGGAAGGCAATAAATGCCGCCCAGAACTGCTATGTAAGTAGAATATCTTTCTGATCCTTTCTGAACGATGTAGTGTTTTGGCTAACCGAGTCCCCAAAGTTATTTTACTCTGGAGGATAGTAATGCAAGCTTGGAAAAAATATATTCTGTTCATAGAATCCATTCTCTGTGATAAATACCATTGTTGTTCTGTTACTTCACCTTTTGGGGTTTAAGAATGACGCTGGAATAGGAGTGGATGCAGGAGAAAGCATAAGGCGATATTTCTCTTGTATTAATGTAATTGTTTTCAAGGTGAAGATATTCTATGTTTGATTCCCCATAATCTTCAGCACTGCAGATACAATTTGGTGATACCGACCTATAAACAAATACAATGCATCATTAATGTATAGGTGTACAATTCATAATTACATAGCAATTATTGTGTAATTTGCACTAGATTATACTACCTGGTTTTATAAAGAAAGATGCAATATGGCCATTAGTTGTGTTTCTCAGTATATATAATAAGTCTTATTCTCTTTGACCAGTAGTACCCAAACTGTGCGCCTAGGCTCTTTCCCTCATTGGGGTGCCACGGAATATTTTCTCTGATGCGGTGCCAAGTTGCTAGTGTTACTTAGTTATAAGTCTTGTATAGGAGCTACAAGAGATTTTATATCAACCTGAAGTATTTCTGTCTTATTACACTATTTTGACTCAAAAAACTTAAATGAAAAATGATTGTGTCTATATACATTAATTGGTAATCAGGGTACTCATTAATTAATTGTTATTCATTGGCTTAGACAACAACTAATTTGGGCGCTAATTAAGCTCTCCAAAATGCTTCAATGTTTTATTCAAATCATTAAATCTGCATGAATGAGTCAACTATCTATATCAGATACTATTAGAATGGACTAACTGCAGTTGGGATATGTCCTACTTATCGGGTAATGGCCACCATATGATGCTCACCAATCACTAGAACGTAATCTTTGGAAACGGGGACATTGTATATTGTGGTCTGTCCGATTAAATGATTAGCTTGACATTAAATGACAAAGATTACACTTATGTTTTGTGAATGTGAATTGTGAATGTGAATTGCTAAAGTATGGTCATGAGTAAGGTAAATGTCTAGGGGACTGATCCAGAGTTCCACTTGTACCTCTTTTTTAGGTGCAAGGGTAGACGCGACCAAAACTATGTTGCAATGTGAGTGGTGCAAATGAATTTTAACTGTAATGCATGCAGAGAAACCCCTTTGCATTTGCACATAGATCTCACAAACTATAGCTTTATGTTTAATCTGTAAATTTGAGCTAGGAAACTTCACCTCTCAACACTAATTCTGTTTTTACCGTTTAAACTTGCCTCCCCTGCAGTTGACTGTTTGGTTTTGCCCAGGTCTACACTTATACCTGGTTGCCTCTTCTCCCAAACTGTGGATCATCCCATAGGTGTGTACTCTGTATATTCATATATTCATATCCGGGTGTAATAGCTAACCTCCACTTTAGTGACTTTCTAGGTGTGATAATCTCATAATTTCCCTCAGCTAAAGCTAATCATCCGGATCTAGTAAAACCTACTGATTTCTGTATGTGGGGTGGGGAAATCGCATTTGAAAGTGCATAACCATGACTGACTTAAAGAGTTTCCGCAAAGCCTCGAGTTGCATACACAGGGCGCGCAGTCACTGTGTGTACAGATTTAGAACTGATGGTCAGGGGGTCTTTCTATATGGATAGTTCCTGTATGTATGCCTTCAGCACAGTGATGCATGTGTAAATGTTGAGGTTGAATTAAGAACACATAAGTGGCCAATTTCCTATATGTGGTGGGGGAGTAAGTAAAAAATACTCCTTACCTACAGAAAAATCTTACTACATCAGGGTCAGGCCAGTATCTCAGTAAATTGCTTTATGGGCTATACATTGTGCTTTTGTTACACAGTTCTTATGCGAAATATATAGTCACAGGAAAACATAACAAAATACAACATTCTTCAAACACTAGAATGGGTGGTATATGTAAGTCTTACTTGATTTTATTGTTGTTCAGCCTCAGAATATGGAGTTCTTTCATTTCTTCCATTCCAACTGGCACACTGGTCAATTCATTATAATCCAGGAATATTTCTCTTAATGAGTGATAGGCCCCATGAAATGATATTGGGTCTATTCCATCGTTAGAGAGTTTGTTGAAAGAAAGGTAAAGGTATTCCAGCCCTGGGTTCAGATGTGCAAACACATATCCTGGAATCCTTTCAATCTGGTTTCCCACCAGCACAAGGTGCAGTAAGGACTTGGGCAGGTATGATGGCACATGATAAAACTTGTTGTAGGATAGATCTATTGATTCCAAGTTCCTATCAAAACGTGTGTACAATATTGAATTAATAATGGGTGCTTTCAAATAAATAGCTTTGATGTTTTTCAGGTATATGTTGTTAATGGAATATCTCCTTAACTCCTTCATACCATGTTTTGTGTTAAACAGGGGCCATATTCTAGTTAAACATGATAGCATATAACAACAATAATACAAAATGCAAATGTGACATCACATTAAAACACGTTTCATCTACTTACTCATGAAATATCCAACTTAAGGGCCCTATTCTTGTTTCCTCCAGTTTGTTGTGTCTTAGCACAATAGTGTTGAGTTTTCTTGTGTGGTTAAAAGCGGTTTCCACGATCTCCTCTATCTCATTGTTTTCAAGATGAAGTTCCTACAATGAATATAAATAAAGTATTCAGTAAAGTTCCAGGGTATTTCTGCTATGTCAGTCCTTTCATCTATTAACTGGCCATCCGCCAGAATGATTATTGCACCAATTCACCAATTATCCTGAATTGGCAAAATGATAGTTCTAGTGTGTGTCTCAGATAAAATTCGGAAAGATCGGATTTGGCTCTGCGACAATAATCTTATTTTTCGGATTTCCGGATTGATATCGTCTCAGAAGGGATAATATGGTGCCGTGTGTGGAGTTGTGATTGTTTCTTTACTGTCAGTCATTAGATAGAAATAGGCAGCAAGTTGAATGTATTATGTTAAGTAAAGAGGACATGGAGTGCGTTTCACCTCAATGGATACAGGAAGTCCTTGTGGAATGGTCCTGAATTTGTTTCGTCCCAGGCGCAGGTAACTTAAATGTTGCACTGCTTTGAACGCCAGCGGGCTAACATTGGATTCACTTAGCTGATTGCCTTCCATTTCCAAAGTTACTAGGTTCTTCAGATCTAAAATGTAATGCAAATTCATGTCATTGTTAGTCTGTCTTTCCATTTCTTTGACATAACCTTAACTGGCCTGGTAGATTCTAAGACAGATGTACAATTAATTAATTCTGTGGTTCACACCTTTTAATCTGACACAGTTCTAAAATGTATTTTAAATATAAAATTTGCAATGACAATTTTATTAGGTGATTTCATACAAGTGTGTTTTGTTTGTTTTTTTTTTAAATATGATGATTATAAAAGTTGTCTATCCCTTTGTACACTTTGTGCCAGATTCAGATTTACACTCTCATGACTTACATTCATGACTTATACTCTCATGGCCAAAACCATGATGAATTGCAGGGGAGGTAAAATGAATGTCAGTGTTTGCATGCAGGGAGAATACTTTATTGGTGCATGTTGCACACAGATACTGACCAGTGTTACTGTTACACTGTTATTAGACTTGTGCTAGGAAACATCATCTCTCACCTATAATACTGATTACAATTAATTCAATTTGCCTCCTCTGCAATTCAACATGGTTTTACCCATGAGAGTGTAAAGCTGGCCATACACTATGCCAGTGGTTCCCAAACTTTCTCAGTCGAGGCACCCTTAGGGTCTCCAAAACTTTTCCAAGGCACCCCTATAATAAAATAATTTCAATTTTTTAAAATTTTTGAGTAAAAAAGTGTAATAACCGTTCAGGTAAAGACAGAAATACTCCAGGTTGACATCTTGTGTAGCTCTTAAACAGGATGTAAAATTGTGTTTCTAAGTAACACTAGAAACGTGGCACCACATTGGAAAGAACATTCCGCGGCACCCCAATGAGAGCGTCGCGGCACCCCAGGGAGCTACGGCACACAGTTTGGGAACCACTGCACTATGCAATAAATAAAGCGAATTAATTTTCAAAAATCGGTCATAAATCGGTCAAGTGTATGGGAACGTTTTTTTTCAAACGATTGTCCAATATTGTTCCAAATAAGGTTTCAAACGTTTTTTTTAAACCTTTGGTCTGCACAATCTTTAATAGTTTGATTGGTGGAAAATCGTTCAGTGTGTAGGCACTTCCAATAATCCTGGCCTATTAATGTCTTTAGAAGCATACTTTTTTTGGAATTACTATTTTGAATTTTTTTTCTGTACAATTTTGTACTGTTTCCAATTAACCATTTTTTACTTAAAAAAAATCTTCAGATTGGACGATTTATTGCATAGTGTATGGCCAGCTTTAGTCATGAGTGTAAATCTGAATATGGCCTTTTGATTATAATACCACAGTAACAATACTGTATGTTTGTTACGACCTAGTCATATTATAATGGTAACCATTTGTTGTACTGAATTAAATTAAAAAAAACATATTAAATTAAATCCCATTTTATTTCCAATGACTGACTGGGATTTGTAGCTTTTGCTTTAAGAATTGGATGAGGGCTGACAATCCAAAATATAGCTCTTCCCCATATTTTCCTTTTTCCTCTGTCCCTAATCCTAGTAGTATTTGGCATATGTAAAAAAAGGTGTCAGCAATATTGTGTAGCCTAGTATAATGGGGGAATTAAAAAGCATATACTGGCTGCAATAAATCATCACAACATGAGACTAAGGACCAGATTCATTTACACTTTAGTAAAGTACTCCACAAGTTTACATAAGTATTTGTATTCAGTGCTTAAATCTCGTCCGGTGAAGGAGCATTATGATTTTCCATGCATACGGCGTGTTGGGCAGTGGAGGTTGTTTTCCAGAAATTGATCTAGAAATAGCCCTTCTCTGGCGTTTGGAAGGTTATGTGTGTGAGGAAAGTGGCTAGCTGTGTGGCTACTGAGGCCCATAAGAATCAATAGTTTGTAATACTGTGTAGCACTTTGCAGCCGAAGTGCCTGTGTTAAACCTATGTGGTCACTTGTGAAGTAATGGAATAAAGTAATATCACCTTTCAAACTGTCTTCTTTTAGACTTGCAAGTTTATTTTCATTCAGCTTGAGCTCTTCCAATGTAGACGGTAATTCAGGTGGGATCTCTTCAAGCAGGTTTCCATCCAAATACAGACGTTTCAAATTCTTCAGTGACTTTGAAGTGAAACAGAATAATAATGTTTAGTTTAACATGTCACTTGGACTCAGAGATACAATTACTGGAGGGATGGAGAGANTAATGTGTTTAGCATGATAGTTTTGCAGGAAATCCATGACAGACCCATTTTTCATGAATAGAGGTTTATTTTATGTAACAATGATTTTGACTACATATGATTACCATCTTCTAAAGCAGAAAGTCTATTTGTGCTTCCATAAAATACAAAATACAAATGCTNTGCTGCTATGATTTAAGCTACTACGGATCCAGTGTTTTTGTGTGCCCATTTGTCACATGATTGATTTCCCTTAGGTAGGCAACATATATATGTATATATGTTTAATATGTATGTATTATTAGTATATATTGGTATTAATAATGCTTGTTAAGTAACGTACCTTAAAGGCCAGTGGATCAATGCTTGTTGACAGAAGTTTATTTTTGCTAACATCAATCCTTTCTAGATTAGGCATTCCATTAAATGCTTCCTTCGGAATGGATGTAATCAAATTTCCTAGAATATAATGAAATATAAATTAATTCATTATTAAATCATTTCTGTTTTATATATGATAATGGTTGGCTTGTTTGAAAGTTTAAATTATGTGTGTGTACCTAAACCCTGGTGAGGCTACTAATATTATTACACTATAGGAGCAAGCAGGACTTGCACGAAAATGTTCTATATATGTCTATGTTCACAATTGTTTGTTTTATGGACTTGTTTATGATGTTCCTTTAAGGGGACACAACTGGGTTTTTTTTTCTATGTTCATTTCCCCCTAAACAGATTGGAAAGGGGCAGAGCTTGGAAGGAGCTGTGCAAAACTTGGGAGGAACCATTTTTAGGGACAGCAGTGTTGGGAGATATGCTTAACTTGTTAACAATTCTAGAAAGACCCGGACCATATAGGAAGTAAAATCATAAATTAAGTTATTACAAATATTAGTGCAAATTTCACAAAAGGAATATATTATACCTGCATGCATTGAATATACTTATTGTGGGGTTTGTTTTTTGTTTTGTTTTTTTTTGTTTTTGTTACACATACAAAATATCTTATATACTGAATACTGAAAATCTTATTTAAAGTTTATGTAAACCCATAATATCAGCTCAACTCTCTCCTGTAATGTAGGGTGTGTTAAGATAAAAAATAAATATGCTTTTGTTTTTTCAGGGTTTTTTTGGGGAAATTGTTTTTTTTTTTCCTCTTTTAATTGTCTACATGCTGTTTAATACAAACTACATATTACAAATATACTCTTCTGTCTCTTTAACTATAATTTTATACATATTTTAGATGCATTAAAGCTATAATGTATTCAGAAAACTATTTTAATTGTTGACCCCCGGCCACTGGAACCGACCTTTTGCACAGAAAAGTCAACCTTTAAACTCCCATGTTCTTACAGCAAANGTACTACAGCTTCTTACCTAGAAGATCTAAGCTCTTCACATCAGGATCAGAAATTGGAGGGATGCCTGTTAGTTTAGCATTTGAACAGCTAACTGTGATCTCTGATATGAAGCATCCAGGAGGCAATGGTGGATGATGGAAATCTGTAGGTCGACGGGAACCTGGTACACGTCTCCTTGGTACACGGAAGACATCGCCTCTTATAATATTATCCTCATCATCATAATCATCATCTTCATCCTCTTCATCATCGTCATCATCCTCTTCTAAGTCAAACTCTTGTCTTTCTTTTTGTTTTCGTTCCATTATTAGCCGCCTAATCTCCTCTTCTCTTTCATCCTCCTCTTTTTTCTTCTTCTCCTCTTCTTTCTTTTTCCTCTCCTCCTCTTTCTTCTTTCTTTCTTCTTCTATTTTGCGCTTCTCTTCTTCCTCTATCTTTCGTTCCTCTTCCTCATTTGCCCTTCTTCTTTCTTCCAAGATCTGCTCCTCCTCATCAGCCTCCATCTTTTTTTTCTTCTGTTTGTGGCGCATTTTCTGATNCTTGTTCTTTATTTTCTTTTGTTCCTCTGTCTTTCTCTGGTGTGTCTGATCACTATTCTCTTCTAACTCATTTCTAAGAAGTTCATCCATTTCTTCTTGTGTATGGGGAGTTTTCTTTAAAACCACTTCATTTGGTTTGTTTGGTTCTGGAGAATCACCAGAAAATTCAAGTGTATTGTCCACTAAAATACTGCTAGGCACTTTGATAAGATGGTGATAGAAAAAGAGGTGAGTAGAAGACAGAATACAATGGAAAAAGTTTAGTCAAATTAGTATTGATTAACATTGTAGGATACATTAGTATTGGTGTCATTTATAACATATAAACATGCGTACATAGAGGCAGCTTGACTTTTATCCATAGCGTCATAGCACATCTATGGATAAAATTATCCAGACCATAAGACCCCCAATTTACGCATGTCAAATGCATATGTTCTCCATGCAAACATGCATGCACATGATGCATACATATTGGTAAATTTATGGTTGCATTCGGTGAGCCGAGTTCCAGCTCACAGAATGCACTTAAGTCCGAATCCAGTTCATTGTTTTCAATATAACATGTTTATCTGAATTGTACATTGTACGTGTAATCATCAGCATTTTAGCTTATTGAAAAGGCAGCATATATTCTGCTATGATGTACAGCAGTAGCCTAAACAAAAAAAAGAAAGTTTAATAGTTGCATGATACAAATAGAGAATTGGATACCTAAGATCAAATACCTAAAAATCGAATGCAAGATAAATATGGGAAAATAGCAAATATATCAAAATAATCAAAGCTGAATATAAGAAACCATTCAATGAGAAAACAGGCGGATGACATGGAGGTATTGTACCACATTCACACCTAAGGCACTATTGACTTAAGCTGGCCATACACTATAAGATACATCTTAAATCTGATTCTCTTAAAGGAATTGGAGACCACTATACACTGTACAATAATTGTATGGTAAAAAAAAAAAAAAAATATGCAAATTGTTTGCCGGCCGATTTTGAACGATATCGGCCAATGTATGGCCAGCTTTACTCACATCTTACTTCAAGAGTAGGTTTAACCATGTTTAATTGCAGGGGGGGTAGAATGAGTGTTTGTGTTTGCATCCAGGGAGAATACTTTTTCTTAATATATATTTAATATATTTGCATTTTGATACTGACCAGTGTTACTGTTACACTGTAATAAGACTTGGGCTAGGAATCTAATAGGAAATCTAGGAAATCTAATACTGTTTGCAACTAATAATATTTAACCCCTGCAATTTAAATTGGTTTTTCCCACTCTTGAGTAAGTTGTGGGTCAGTAGTACTGTATTCGTAGAGATTAACCCTTTACACAGCGCTCAGTTTATACTGCAGCCAGATACCAAATGTAAGGTATACCTATACCTCTGTGGAAAGCAATGTTTGGGTGTATCTTGGTTTCTTTCTGGCGCTGTATTTCATCTAAAATGAATAGTCCAGTTAAAAAAAATGTATTAAATAATCCTAAAAATGATAACGCATTCAAAATTCCTAAAATCGCAGTGAATTCATAAACATATGGCAGTGTAGAAAGTCTGTTAAAAGTCCATTGGTCCTACCATCGCGTTCTTGGCAGTGGGGGATGAATCGATGTTAGCGTGGGGTACCCGTAATCAAATCCTCCAGTCNCGATAGATGTTACAGCAGAAGGATAGGTAAGCAAAGTGACTCGTGCAGACAAACAAATATCTTTCAGTCTCTGTAAGCCCTACGCCAACGCGTTTCAGTTCCCAATGAACTTTCCTCAGGGCGACTTTCTACACTGCCATGTTTATGAATCCACTGTGATTTTAGGAATTTTTGAATGCGTTATCATGTTTAGGATTATTTAATAAATAGAATTATTTTTAACTGGACTATTCATTTTAGATAAAATACAGCGCCAGAAAGAAACCAAGATACACCCAAACATTGTGAGTCAATAGTGCCTGAATCTGGTCCATTGTTTCTAAATAATAGTCTACTATTATTGTTTGTAGAAAACCACGGTAATTGCAAATAGTTTCTTATACATTGTGAAATAAACTTAATCATACATTTTGGTCTGCGTTTATGTGTCAGTTTTTATTAGCTGGTAAAATCTATTGGTAGCTGTATATAGATAAAGCCTGCTTAAATACTATATAGGTATTCTGTGCTCTGTCATGGTGTGAAAGAATCAAGTGGTCCTATGTTGTACATCTGAACACTTAGCTCTTTTATCAGGAAGAATATATGTCACTTTGTACCGGATCCAGACTTAAGAAGTGCAATATATGTCTGTATTTNGAGACGACACATGTGCTTGCAAAAGAATTCAAAGGGCAGCCAGTTGTATATAGTTAGTACGCAGGAATGGTGGATTTAATTAATACCCAAAATACTGGTTTAGGTCTGTATCCTAATTTCCACACCATCCCAATGGTGCAGAAAACTTAGGAACCTTTGTAATTCAACAGGAGCAGGAGAAGTGACCTCCCGTTACCTGCATAGAGTTAGGATGCAACAGGGGTTCACATTTTATAGCTCCGAATCAGCAGCAGCATAATTCTGATTCTTTGTTGCTGCAATATGGACTGGGCACAGACCCTACTGACAGCAAAATAGAGTGCATTATAAGTTAGTGTACATTATGGATCTGAACCCTTCACTTGGGGGTATATTTACTAAGCAGGGATATGGCTGGGGAATTGAAAAGCGTGGAAGTTGCCCATAGCAACCAATCAGATTCGAGCGTACATTCCCCAGTATGTAAAATGAAACTGAGAGCTCGAATCTGATTGGTTGCTATGGGCAACATCCCAACTTTTCAATTCCCCTGCAAATTCCCTGCTTAGTAAATATACCCCTTAATGTGAAGTGAGTAGAAAATGATAAGTAAGTTTTATGGTTAGATTGACACCTTTAATAGATGCTGAAGACTGGTAAGAAAGAGGGTCACCTGGTGTTAGATAAAGTAAATGACTCCATACCAATATTGCTGCATATCGGACAGCATTCACCATCACGGGTCACTGTCATGGAACATGACAAGGGAGGACAGATTGTCTCGTCACACAGCTCTTTCCCGTTTGAACACATGCAGGTAATACAAGGCTTGGGGGACCACACTGCCTTGTCATACATCACCATTCCATTCACCATGCAGTGGCCCTTCCTTTCTACAAGAGAAAATGAACAAGAGTAATATTTCCATAAAATATATTTGTACTTTGATCATTCTGTACTTTAATTTGCTGAATTTCTCATAGTTTTATTAAATATTCAGTACCTTATGTTCTTACTGATGCCTCTTACCATGCCTCTTTTAAAATACCTCTAATCAGGTTGGGTAGCAGCTATTTGCTTAGTAGTTGAATATAGCTTGTATTGAGTATACAGGTTATTATTTACATTATTAAGGCCAATAAATATCAGTTGAGAGAATTGATGTGGATGAACAAAGCAGGTTTATCTAAGAGGTGATTTTGGTGGTCACCCCTGGGTTCAGAGAACACTGCATTGTTGCATCAGTTACACGTCACAAAGTCTCCGGTGAGATTGTGAACGTCACACAATGGTATTAATGGTATTCATCTCCTAATATTGTTTAATAATGTTTTTCTGCTTAAAATGAGTTGTGTCCAAATTGGTAGCCTAAGAGGTGATGATGTCACTTACTAATAGACACACAGCTCCACGTCATATTGTCATCATGTAATAAATAGAATAGATACAAGCTATGTGGACCGTTAGTTTCATAGTGTAAGGAGATAGCTTCAACATATTTTTGTTGTTTCCAGGAGATCCAATGGTCAGGCTCCAGGGCCCATCACATTCCCTGCTCAGTAGGTCCCAGCAGTGTTAAACTAGGTTTGAAGACAGGCTGTGCAATTCCCCCTGGTAAAGGGAATAGGGTCACCTAGTTTCCAGCCTTCGTCCAGGCCAAATGCAGGGGTTATCTATCCTCCCCCAGCAGACTAGGATTCCATGCCCAAATGTGAGTTTCTCCAGCCCTGGAGTGTTGGCACGTATTAATTACAGCTGGGGCCAATTCAGCTCACATGAATGGAACTCTTATATTATCCGTATTTATGGTGTAGTAAGGTCTCTAAATACTTTTTTGTTGAGATATATATAAAAAATAGTCTGCTGACCAGATGATAGCTTAAATCCAATTACTGGCTGCATTGCTAAAACCATTGCCATGAGCGCGTCTGCAGACAGGTCGATAAATAGTTTTACTTTACTACACATCTGACCTTGTTTTACCCAAAACTAAGCAGTTGTTTTCAGAGGAATACTATAGTAGTCTCATTGTTGTCCGTGAAAAGTACCACAGGCCTGTAAAGTGGAAAGAATTAATTGTTGATTACATTTTTAGTTATACACCAGGTAGGGTCCAAACATCTGTAACCTCATCTGCAATATATAGCATCCCTGTGACATAGCTGCTTTAGTCACTGTTTCACCATACACATTCATTTTGTGTACTGTAACAACTTGTGTAATGGAAATTATAAATAGTCAATCCTTAGCNATGGGCTCTGGAAACGTATGAATCCAGGATAGGAGAATGAAAAATTTGTGNATGAATGAATTGAATTGATTTGATTAAAGTTACCTGGCCTCATCCTAAGTTGTATACAAGCAAAAAATATTACAGAAGGTATTTTGATTTGGGGATTTCACTTATGATGAATGCAGCATATGCACTTCTGCACGTAGCATGCTCACAATTATACAAAGTATGCAGATAACAATTAAAATAGCCATAAATTCCAGATAGTTCCAAACATTCACCACGAGCACTAAAAGTAAACTTCTCACCAACAGAAGCTCCACCGGAGAGAGCTGCATAAGATCCTTGGGAAGAAAGTGTACATTTATTACCTTCTTCAGTCTCGCCCCTAGTGACATGACAATGGTAATTGCTCTGACTCTCTCTCTCATGCCATCAGCTACTCATAGTCTCCAGAGCTGGTTTATAACTCACATTAAATTTTTATGGGTCCCAAGTTTATCCCCCCCCCCCTCCTTCGGTTAGATAATAGACTCTATACATGTTCTTTTGTCTAAATAGTGCAATATGACATTGTTATGAAGCTCTGTTCATTACCCTGTCCACTTCTATAAAGAAAATGTTTCTCTTCTTAGCTCAGCTATGCAGTCCAGCGTGGATGACTGTCATTTCATCCATTACATAATGGGTCACTAGGNTTCCATGAGGTAATATGAGGTAATGTGGTCAGTTAGCCACTTTGGTTACAGAATAACTAATTTGCAAATTAGATATGTGGAAGCCAGTGAACATACCAATTTCTGCAGGTCCACCTTTAACATCAGACCCTTCCACCGCATGCACATATAATCTGATTTTTACGCTTTTCTATGCTGTAATTTGCCAGCCACTACTCTTTGAGATTTTGTCTGGCTCATCATTCTACAATGAAATATACACTTTATTGGAGTCTTTTGGCCATTATGTGGCTTTGTTAATTAAGGTTTACTTCGTTTTATGGAAAGATATGAGAAGTTTGGACTTTTGTGTTTTTCCTAAATGGCCATGCAGTATATAATTGAAAACCACTGTTTAGATTTAAGGAAATCTTAAACCAATTAAAAAACAGGAAAATATGCTTTATATTGATGCTTACTTTTTATTTGTTAAATGTATACACTGGCTTTTTTTTTTCTTTGACGTTTATATTGTCTTCCACTTACATTCATTGCTGATCATTTATAAAAGTACCAAAGTGCAAGTGCTGTTTGTGGCATCATGCCTATAGCCTTTGGCACAATTTTTGTGCATCTCTCGTGGAGGTAGAGTGCAAAATGTTTCTTTTTATGGTGAGAAATTGAACTTTTGATGCCATATCATGCTGGGTATTGGAAAGCTAAAATCTGGTAAAATGTTTGCATATTAGTAGTTTTTGTGTTTTATTGTCACTGCAGCACTGGAAAAAATTCAGCAAGAGGCCACATGTGGGCTAGATCAACAGCACAGAATAAAGAAACGTAATGAGAACCCTGCATATGTACAACATAGGTGGGTTATATATAGCCAGTTATGCGAAAAATATACTCTATACAGACATAAAACAAGATATTTATAATTACTGCATATATGAATACAGCATATGCAGTAATTACTGACAACATATTAGTGAACACCACCTATTATTATCATAATTCCATACAGCCATTAGGATGCAGGTAGAGGAGCATAATGCCCTCTTTAATGTATCACCACCATATACTGTGCTATACCCTTTCAGAAAGCTAAAATTAGAATGGTAAACAAGTTTGAACCTCTGTTGATTGAACTTGATTGTTGATTTTGACACACATACACCTCCCTACTGGAGAGTGTTCTTGATTTGGCCAACTGTTGTGAAGGAGCTTTTCTTCATGAGGGAAACAGTTCTTCTGTTGTTTTCTGTGACCTTCCATGTCTTTTGGTGTTGCTGAGCTCACTGGTGTGTTCTTTTTTTGAGAATCTCCCAAAATGTTGATTTTTTTTTTTTTGTATTTCAGCCTAATGATGGCTTGCTTCANTGATTGTCACTGTCGACTCTCAATAAGAAATCCAAAGATCTGTCACTGATTCCAAATGCTAATGTCACACCTAGAATCAACTTTTATTTGCTTAATTGATGATGGAATACAGAGGCAATAGCCTACACATGTCCATGAAATAGGTTTCACAAGTCCCTTAAAAAGTGGGAGGTACGTTTGAAAACAGTTATACATCTGATTTGGTCAAAAATACCCTTACATTACAGCTGGAAATTTGCAATTAAAGCACTGCTTGTTTCATTTCAAATAAATTGTGGTGGTGTATATGCCCAAAATACAAGAATTGTGCCAATGTCCCAATATGTATTCACTGGACTGTACACCACTGACTGACCTAGTCATTGCTGATTGCAGCCAGCACTCATAGACACTGTGAGACAATATCCAGCCCTGCAGTCGATAACTGATCACACACTGTGAGAAAGCTCCTCCCAGTGTCATGTGACCTCCTCAGACTGCCAACCAGGGGACTGACTGCTTCTCCTCCGCTGCTGAGAGTGAATAGTAAGATTTGTATGTGGGTTTTTTTAAGCTAATTAAATTTTGACTTGTATATGAGTAAAATACTTAAAAATGCATGAAGAGTAATTTCACTCTGGCAATAAAACAATTAGCGTGACATTATCTGTTTGAGCAATAATGAGATTTTCTAAGGGAAACACAGAGGGCTTACTACAAGCTTTAATCATGAGAATAAATATCTGATTAGACTTATGCTTATTTTTGAAACAGCATTTCATTAGACTGGTTTTAAGACCAACCTGTATTTGAATGATGGTAATAATAAAGTATGGAGAAGTTTTGTGGCATACCACATTGCACCAAAACCAATGGAGGCAGTGTACTGGCAGGGGAATTCATATTCCATTGGCATTGGTTGACTGGTATTTATTTTAGGCAAATACTGTGTATAAGAATATACTGTCTGCTTAGACTTAGCCAAGCTAGCATAGTTGATTGAATGCCACTTTACCATAAAAATGAACAATGATGCAAAATGAATTGCAAAAGCCATTTTTTAAGACAAAACACGGGAATATTATGCAATGGCCAAGTCAATCACCTNATCTCAGTTGGATCGAGCAAAAGGCAGGAAGACCCACAAACAACAACTAAAGATAATTGTAGTAATGTCTGGTATAGAACAACAACAATATTTGATGATATCCATGGGTTCCATTCTTTGGGCATATAATATTTTATGTGGTGCAGTCCAGGGCTCGAAGTGGGGGGGTATACGGGGGTATGACATACCGGCACTTCTCTCACTGTTGTAATGAAAAAATGTAAAATCTCCATTGACTTCCATTATATCCTGTGTTTTCATAACCCCACTTCTGAATGTCCATACCCCCACTTCTAAATTTCCACTTCGACCACCGGTGCAGTCAGCATTATGAAATAACCTTCTTATTTAATGTTTGTCCTGTATCTATAATCCTCTATATGCAACATCTCATCTTGCCACATTTATAATGTATACAGTAGGTGTTCTCAGAAAGCCCCCTTCTTTAATAAAGTTAATTTTATGCTGACCTAGCCAATATTATCCAATATTATCCAATTCATCAGAATAATTAATAATTATATCATTACCTTTCATTAGCCTTGCCCGTTTAACATTTATTTTTATGTTATATATAGTTTGGAATCAATGATGAGTAGTCACATTTACAGAGACAAAAACGGATTCAATAAACCATCTATTAATAGGCTGCATATGTTTGCAAACTATTAGTAACTATTTTAATCTTTGATTTAAATTTTATGTTCCACTGTAAGCAATATAAAAACATGCATGTGAAATGTTCTGAAAAATATCATTCAAATTGACGTATAACTTCAGCTTACTCATCATCATACCTGGCAAAATATTGTAGCTTGGTGCTTGCTCGCTGATCCCTAGTACTGCTTGTAATATATGCACCATGGTGTCATCACCATTGTAGAAAGGGACATTAGCTGCAGGAACTGGGATGGGCGAAGGCTGAATAAGTTGTTGTCTTCCAGTTGACACTCTTCTGCGTCTATTTGGGTTTTTCCGTCTTTGAGATTTTGGAGGGGAGGAATTGTCATCCTGAGCCCAGCCAGTGTACAAGGAAATCAGCAGAATTAGAAATATTAGAGAACAAGTCTTCATCTTCACTTGTTACAACTCAAATCCAAGGCAACAAAATTCCTAAGAATGAAAGTGTACAGAGTAAACACATGCTCAATAACGCTGATAGCAAGATTGTTGTGAAGGCATTTATATTCAGTAATAGACACAAATGGGTAATTAGGCAACTCAGAATATATCATAACAACTTGCTATAATATGGATCAATGGTTTAGACGTAAGTTATACTGTTTTCAAATAGAAGACATTAAGGTAAAATGCATTGTAATGGTAATAAGGTTGCATAATATACAGACAAGTTTTATATCCCTACATTCCATGTCATTTGCCTTCAGCGCTTTTCTGTAGTAGAAAATTATATTACAGATGGGTGTCAGTGTTTGTATAACGTCTGTCATGTTATATTGATATGTACGCCAAGTAAATGACTAGTCTGTATAATGATGTTTGGTGTTTGTCCCATATTGTCTTCAGATTTACTTGTGATGAGCGGAAAGACTTTGTCATTTCCTGTCTGTTTACATGCAGCGGTGGGAACAATTTCCCTAATGATGTGATTGCTTATGGGGCTTTATAAATGACCATGTAAATCTGACAGACTTGTCACTTATTTGCCAACATCTGGAACTAGTTTGGTTAAGAAGCTGCGTGTCAGATTTTTAAAGGTGAGGATTCTACTTTTTTGGGATTATAAAATGTTATATTAAAATGATGTGGGTGTTTTGTAAGAAATCCCATTGTTAGTAGACAGTTTAAACCTTCTGTGTGTCTAGTTATTGGANACAGGACAGCGAGTAACACCCACCCACCATTGCTTTCTTTTTAGCCAACCCTCTAGGAGGTCCCACAGATGATGAAGTGTTTCTCATGCAATCACAGTGTCAGACCATTGTCATTGCCTATCCTCAGTCTCTTGGCATTGCTGCTCCGAAAAGTTGGGCCTATAGGAAGCAAGTTCTGACAAGTAAACTTTGGTTGTGGAGTTTTAATGACGCCTCTCTATTTCTCACTGTAAATACTTCTCAAGGCGGCTTAACCAGGCAAAAGCCTGTACATGCAGAAAGGTTATAGTCACGTTTTGAGAGCCACACTCACCAGTTATTGCAGTGCTGTTCCCATAGATATTACCATGCAGGNAGTTCCATTCACCAATCTAAGACAAGGCAGAAAGGTATTCGAATATTAAAACGTTTTGCACTATTGACTTCAAACAGTCATTAGCATTAATGTATTATCTTCATGTTTCCAGGCCAGTTTAAAAAATAAAAAAGCCTGAATACTATAAATTACCCATATTGCGAACATAACTCAGTGCTGGTAATTTGTTAGTACCTGGCTACAGTATTGTTATGTGCTGGTGAAGAAAGCAAACTAATAACATTTCAGTAAGGAAAAGCACAAATCTATTGTTCAGTGAAAAACCATATTGCTACCTAGTGTTTTTACCTGTAACATTGAACTTAAATGATCAGACGCACAATGGAAGTAAAGCAATTAAGCTGATATATTTAAAGGTAGTTACTGTTTTGTTAGTGTTGAAACATGTTTGAATCTGTGGATATCATTGGAAGCATATTTATGCCTGGGGGGGGTTCACCATAGTGATGCTGAATCAGCCCGTAAATCGACTAAGACAGCTCACAGCTTCTCTGACTACAGAGAGAGCAAGCAGCACAATGCATTTGGTCCTTTGGCTGACAGGGCACAGCTGGGAACGCACTTTCCAAATAATGTGCTTACATAGGCAAGATAAGTATAACTGCCTTTTAAAGGGCCTCTGGTTACATTTGCTGTTAATCCAATTCCATTGCAAGTATACACAGTGTCTTAACCACTTCCATGTGCCGTGATTCAACTTTGAATTTATAAAACTTAATCCCCCTCCCCAACCTCAACTGGAAGGACTTCAACAAACCAGTTAAAGACAACAAGATATCCAGTTCTCACACATACTGTGCTGCAGACTGCTTCAATTGCCTTTGTGTCTTCAAAGTGAAGTCTAGGTTTCCTAAAGGCAGTTAAGTATACATGCAATGTATCCCAGTTAAGTATGTGCCCTTGCATCTGTATATCGCTCCCATCCCTGCAGCATCTGTGGTCAGTTAATGACAGGTGTTATGCTTCATCTGCCACACCTAACATGCTAACCAGTATACTGTACCTGTATTGTGTAATAAAGATCTCAGAACTCTTCCCTGGGGACATTATTCAGTATATCAGATTNTATATGTTCCATTCAAGTATGGGACGAGCAAACATGTCATTTTGTAGATTTTAGCCCATGTTTATATAACAATGACGTTACATTGGATTTAAACCTTTTCTGGTAGAAAAAAAGTTAATTTTAATAGTTAAAACATGCTTATGAAGAATCCCTTCTGTGTTAGATGTTGCAGTAATTAAATCCCATAATAAGACACTGAATAAATAGAGAATGACGAGCTGAACTATAAAAAAAAAAACAGAAAAAAACCTAAGCAAAAAAAAAAACATTGAAACTGCAGCGTTGTTTGATAGGACGAATGGACATAGTACATTACCACAAGCACTGCATGCAGGCCAAGTCCCTCTGCGAGCTTTCTGCTGCCTTGTTTGGGGCTCGGCAGACCTTTGTGTCAGCTCTGCTTCGGATGGGACAGCTGCACTCGGCAATCTCTCTGCACGCTGCTCAGCCTTCTATGTTTACTATGTTTTTCCCAGCCGACTGCTCTGGATTGTCACCAATACAGAGGTTATTGCCGTCTTGATAATCTGCTTCTTTGCCTTAATTAATAACCTGTGGAGCAGAAATTAGCGTTCGGAGGAGCACTGACATTACAGGAAAGAATTTAGATATAGGAGAGCCTTGATATCCTCACTTTTCACAGTATTGTGAATGAATATAACCAGTGGTTTCGTGTTAANGCATTTCACATTGCTTATTCACTCAGCATAGGCAGACCTGTGACTGTACAAAAGCAAAGGATGCTTACAATACTTTGCCAGGGGGACATTTTAAGGCAAATAGTCACTGCATGTAATGAGAGATTGAGATATCAAGCTACAGTTTTACAGTATACNGAGGTGGGGGACATTGTGACAAACATTGCAGAGACCTATGGATATAATGCTAAATATCTCTGAATTCAATAATCACCTAGAATCAAAGATGGGCACTAAACACATAGAGGAGTGTGGTAATACAATTATTTGATAGCAGTCTTCTTCATATATCAAAAGTCACTCCGAAGAATAAACTCAAAATACTGATGACCAAAACTATGAATTCACTCTTAATTAGTCTCTATGAAAGGTAATGTTTTGGGTTTTGTTTTGGGACGTTGCTNATAGCAAACAAACAGATTCATATTCTCAAACAGTAGTTGGCCAGCTAACTAGGAATCCCCATGCCATGATGACCCAAGAAGAAGTCTTTAATGTCTCACAGCACATACTTCAATGTAATTCTAAAGGATATGTCTTTCAACAGGGAGCCCATACGTGCTGCTTGCCTTTTAGGTTTAAATGTTGAACAAAGTCATTGATTGGTTGACAAATCAATACTAACAAGACAATACTTGCTTGGTCGTCGCCATACTCTGCAGACTCCATTGCTCGCTCATATTTGCGATGGTTG
>JABWIB010000121.1:10412-21423 GCA_016617825.1 Platyplectrum ornatum | reverse complement strand
ATAGTTTTAAATACACAACTGGGCAGACTGGATGGGCCATGTGGCTCTTATCTGCCGTCACTTTCTATGTTTCTATGTTTCTATGTACTTTTTTGGATATTTTTATTGATGGTTATGATTAGTTGATATTACTCCTTTTATTACATTAAAAAGGAATGTCTGTGAATGTATAAAAATAAATGGGTCATCTGGAGCAGGTAGAAATAATGCGGTGGTAGGACGTCACATTCGCACTTATGTGGGATGGGGAAAGCCCATATGTGATATCAGCATTCATGATTAACTTTATTCTACATGCAGTTTCCTTCACACACCCAACATCTCGCCTGAAATAAGTTGACGCTCAGCCAAGTGGACATTGCGCTTAAATACAGAAGGACTGCAAATTATTTGGCATTAAGATTGACCGTAACTTCTACAAAACAGTAGGCGCAGCTGCAAATGACTCCTTAGTAAACGTTAATTACACAGCAAAGGACTTTTTATTGGCAGTGTAAGTATTCCTCTATCCTGGGACTTTTGCAGCACTGTGGCTGGTTCACCTAGAAAGTTAGGGATTTGCAGGGCAAGTGTGCTTGGCTGACACAGAGATGGGCTATGTAAAGGAACCATACAAACACAGGTGTAGATCTGCACTGCCTGCATTATATAGCTGCAGTTCTAGGCATACTTTGGAGGCAGTTCGCTGCTATTGTGAGATAAGCCGCACATTGACTGTTACAGCATTAGAGACTTTTTCATTTATACTCCTATATGGCAGACAGAGAAAAAGAAATCCTATGGTTTCACAACTCCTACAGCACAGAGGGTACGTTTTTTTTTAAACCCCCCAACCCTTCTCCTAATTCTTACCCTAACTTTCCATTACCCTAATCCCAGCCCTCCATTCCCCACAGCTTAACCCCAACCCGGAACCTAAACCAAACTTTTCCTCCCTAATACCAACCCTCACCTCCCTGCATCCTTTCGCATCTACACTACACCCCCTACCCACAGCCTAACCCTAAACCTTCCATCCCTGCAGTCTAAGCCTAACCTTTCCCTTCAACACTCCACCCCCTACCCAAATCTAAATCTTAACCTTCTCCTTCTATGCTCCATCCCCTACCCACGGACTAACTCTATCCATTACCTCATACGGCAGCTGTATGAATGTACATATTATGCCTTTTGGCATACTACTCCATTCATAAAAAACTATTTCAAGTTTACACACACTTCAAAATTGATACATCTGACATCTAGCTGTTGAATGTATCAATATGGAAATAGGGACATGCATATACTGAATATATCCCATGGTCTTACACACAAATCTGTATGCAATCTCCATTTACACTTAATACCACTTTTTGACTAATATCTCCACTTTCCTTTAAATGGATTATGAATAAGTAATACAATAAGGTTCAGTGTAATGGAACGTGGATTATGTTATAGAAAAACAGAACAGAAGAATCAGATTTAAGAAACTGCTGTGATAAAGGTTAAAGCATTTCATCACTATAAAGTTTCCACATGACTGCAATAAGTACACAGTGACGTCAGGAATTGGGGCACTGTACTAAGTACTACATTGAACCATACAATTGCTATTAGAAATCTCTCAGCCTGGTGTGTTTCTAAACCAACAGGTCTGTCTTATACTATCTGTTGCTCATTATTCTGGGTGTACACTGCAATACTCTGTTTATATCATGATTATCGAGCCAATGATAAACACGTGTTTGGAACAATGTTGTTATCCATGGCCGATTTTAACCCAAAACCCTTGCACTAAAAATACCTGTAAAAAAAGAAATAAAAGAATAAAACCAGACTCACTTCCAGCTGTCTCTGCTCCGGTGCCCATGTCCAGCCCCGATGGTCTCTGTCTTGTACGGAGAGACGCTGTATATTCTTGACGCGCCGTCATGCTCCTCACTGTACAAGACGGAGATGCCGGACCATTGGGGACGGAGCTGGGCACCGGAGCTGAGACAGCTGGAACGCGAGTATGGTTTTATTTCTTTTTTCTACAGGTATTTTTAGTGCTTTTAATTGCCACAATGAGAACAACATCGTTCTCGTAGATGGCCCGCATACAGAAAGATTTTCCGTAGGAAAAAATCACCCCGTTTGTCGATGTCGTTTTTGTGGATGGCCAGCTTAAGTATTCACTCAGACGTGATTGTTGTGATGAATAACAGAATAAGTGTGAATGACTAGTGGATAGCGCGTTGTGATGAATATAAAATCGATTGATTGGATCTTTAAGACATCAATTTTAATCAATCTTAATCTGTTCTTACCTAGCATCAAAACAATCCTCCTTCCCCTGTGTACCCCACCCACCATTATTTGCATAAATGATTGCATTATTAGAAGACAAACTGGTTGTGTGCACCCAGCTTTCATGCCATGGATATAAGCAACATTGGGTTGCATTGTATAAAGGTGTGTTACAAATTAATCCAGAGATTTGCATAAAACACAACAATAGTTCTCGATGGGCCTACAGTGCAGGCCTATCAGTTGATAATGCCAAAAGCAGGCCATTCACTAGGACTATGAATGTTCCAGTGCCAGCAACTTCTGTCTACCTAGAAAATCCCTAATGCTGGTAGCTTGAGAGAGACTCAACAAACCCAGAACATGACTCTCCAGGAGGTCTAATCAAACTTAGTATACATTAGTTATATATAACCAATAAAATGTATAACATTTAGGTATTATACACAGTGGTGTGCTCAGGTGTATTCTGAATGCCAGCAATGTCAACGGGACTAACTGGCAAATATAAACACTTAGGTGTGATTAAATTAAATAGTGGTCCTGTTACACTAATGCACTCATTTCCCTGGTAAACTTACCCCATGGTGAACATAGTTTTCCCCTAGAAATTGCTTCATAACATGTTTCCCGAAGTACAGAATGTTGTGCAAATGTTGATAGACTTCTTCTGCCGTCTAAAAGCCAAATAAAATAAAAAGAAAGGTAAGTCACAAGATTGGTTTCCCTCTTTAAAAAGGCTTAAGTGTGCATACAACATCATGGGAAAAGTTGATGAAGCCTGTAAGTAAACCTCCAGTTCTTGGCAACACTGTGACATGAAGATATTCAGCCCATAGTGAATTATGTTTACATAACATAAAAATGTTCAGTCCTCTCCATGCTCAGCTGATTACAAGATTCCGCAAGAACTTCTAAAGTTTACAAAGAACTGACATGCAGAGAATCCCCAGAGAAAGTTCAGACATCCCCAGGAAGGAATGAACCTGTGTGGGCCAACAAAGAGCAAATCTTTTTATTTAAACACCAAACTGTGACAGGACAATGTAAGTGATAGCACATACATCAGACGTGTATTAAAAGGCCCAGTGAATGCTATAGATACATTTTATTGGGATTTCATGATCTCATCGACAGAGGGGAAAAAAAAAACACTCCACCTGATGAGCTGGATACCCTTAACTATATTGTGACTTTGCAGGATCATCGCCTAAACCCCCTCTCGCTCTCCTGGGGTCTGCCGGGAAAACAGCAGCCTTCCTACAAGCAAATTGGCGTTTACGATTTGGGAATACTGCAAACATTTGATGATCTCCTGTAATTTTGTTCATTTGATGATCTCCTGTAATTTTGTTCATTTGATGATCTCCTGTAATTTTGTTCTTCACAGGCTGTGGGACAGCAATGATTTCCCGGCAGTCTTCTCTGATGGTATCCGCTCTACAAATAATCAATCCTGACTCTTAATCCCCTCGATCCCATTGTGAGCCATGGCCCAAATACCCTGGAATATTTGCAGATCAGACAACCCTCTTGAACCATGCCATTGTTATGACCCCATCCCTGGCAGTATCTCTGCTTTTCCTCTTCTTTGTATGGGATACTACTGGATGCAATCAGATATTGGACACAAGAACAAGAATGAGAGGGGGGTTTGGTTGGAGTAGGAGGAAGACTTCTCANTATGGTACGTATGGGTATGATTACATAATCTCATTGCTTTTCTTTTATCGGACAACATTTTCAAAAAGGTTATGATATATACTAATGGCTTTCTTCTTGTCATGTCTGACATTAGGAGATTGAGAGTATTACATTTTCATGAAGTCTTCACATTGACTGACTTTCTAGGGTTTAGGGTTTTTCAAGTTCAAGTTCTTTCAAGGTGTCAAAACGCTTGCACAAGTCAGGGTTACAGTGTTCATTTTAGACAGTTTGTAAAAAACAAACAAACATATGGACATTGAATCAATGAGTCATTTAACCATTAACAGCATTAAGCAAGCCAACACTACTATGCAATTCTCATACATTACCGCATACTAGCATTGACACCTATACAACTCATTTCCAACATGCGCGTGAGTGGTTTTCATGCTTAGCTTCTTTTACAGCTTAATATAGCTGCTAATTGATTCTATCTAGAAAACACCCGATTGCAGATACGAGTTGCACATTTCCACTTTCTACTACATATTGCCCAGAAGTTGTGGCTAAGAGAAGGAAATTTCAGATCAATCACATGGGACTATGCGCAGTCTTCTGCAAACTCCACTGTCCCTGGATGGATCTGGCTCCTCAGGATCCAGACTTCCACCCTGGGAACATTGGTGGTGGTGGTGGCAGGGCAGGAGGGATGAAGGTCTTGATCCAGTATATAATTATTACAATGTAGTCCCAAAACATAGCTCAATATTTCTTCTATGGAACAAGAGATGTTACTTACCAGATTTCTGTTTGGAAGGAACTTCAGGAACCGTAGGACCACACATCTCTGAAATAAAAGGAAATATTGGCTTTAGAAATGGAAGACTTGCATTAAGGAGATAGGGGGAAGAGGATAGTCTGTCATGTACAACTATGCTTTATATTCCAATATATGCAAGTCCATTTGTGGGAGGGGCGAATATAAATAAATTAAAAGCAAAGTAAACGGAGTCAACTATCAGTGCAGGGAGCCATAATGATAAAGTATGTGCACTTTGTATATCCCCCAGGACTGGTGCATTATGGTGGGGCCAGGGATATTGCAAAGTGAAATGGTTCCCCTGGGGAGCCACAACGATCTCACTGGGGTGACATGCAATGTTTGGTTTGACGTGGTAGTAGGGAGTGCAGGTGGATATTCAGCTTCACGCGCCAACACGAATCCAGAAGCTGTTAAATGTCTGACAGTTGCACAGATTTTCCAGATTCATGTGTGTGAGGAGGACGGCAACACAGGAGGAGATGATGGGGAGGAGGATGACAACACAGGAGGAGATGATGGGGAGCCGAGGGGAAGGAGAGATTATCAAGATACAGAAGGGAGATGATGAGAATAGTATGGTGATAAACATCCTAAACAGCTATAATGCAACTTTGACTCAAATACTTGGGACGGCTTGGGAATTATTTTCTCTTAGGAGTGCCTAGAAAAAATATAAAGTGACATTGCCTTCTTCCAAACTAGCACAATGTGAATGGCTGTCCATTCCTGTGAACTGAATCCCTTGGAATCACATTATGATGCGTTTCATAATTCACTTGCTTCATCCAAGTGTATTAAAGTTCCATTTGTTACTGCAGTTGACAATGTCATAGGTTAATTACACTTCTGTATGAAACATTTCATCTTACATTCACATAGAATCAGTCACACCTACGTAACAATATAATTCAGTTATGCAACCAGTCTATGAATAAGCTGCACTCAAGAAAAGGCGTCTATAAAATGCTGTCTACATGGTGCAAGAATCACAGGGGTGGAAAGAATGAAGCAGGTAGAACTTAATAGAGTTTTCTACATAAAGAACAAAGTGCAGATGTGCGTAAATTCTATATACCAATAAATGTTAATGAGGTTCATTTAAAATATATAATGGGCCGAAGCAGATAAGATCCAATTCCAATTTTATTCACACTATAAAATAAAATAATAAAAACAACCACTAAAAATACCACTAGTGTCTTAAACTTTGTTAGTCCAGATTACAATAAATCCATGTACATATATATCTCCTCTTCTTATAAGCTAGACAAACCGGGTTCCCAGTCATGCATGTAGAGAGAGGAATTTAGTCATTGGGATTGCACTTAGGTAGAAATAAAACATCAACTCACTTAAACTTGGATAGCTGCATATGATTGTATAGCTCAGATGTTTTAGGAGGGGGGGGGGCCTCCGGGTTATTCGCTCCTACCGAATTCTTGGTCCCGGGGCACGCTGATGCGTCAGTGCAATTTTTAAGTGCAATCCCAATGACTAAATTCCTCTCTCTACATGCATGACTGGGAACCCGGTTTGTCTAGCTTATAAGAAGGGGAGATATATATGTACATGGATTTATTGTAATCTGGACTAACAAAGTTTAAGACACTAGTGGCATTTTTAGTAGTTTTTTTTATTATTTTATTTTATAGTGTGAATAAAATTGGAATTGGATCTTATCTGCTTCAGCTGATCTCTGTCGTACAGAGGGTAAAAAAGCAATAACTGGCGTTTTGTGCGATTTATGATGTACACCAGCTTCAGCACAAGGCGTTTATAGCCCAAATAAACGTTAAACACTGCAAGTGTAAAGTCTCCATAGATCAACTGCAGTTTGGCTCAATGCATGTCAAATGCAACCCTATCAACACATATCTGTGTATATTGCACAGAATAAAAGATCATTTACAGTGTATGGTGAGGAGGGAAGGCACATGATAAATGGTACAAGTAAGGATTTCCCTAACTCTTCAGTCAATCATTAAGTGGTAGTTATCGCAAGCACCATTTATACAACTTTTAGTGCAATCTCGCACGTAGCTCTGTATAGATTAAAATTCATATTTGTTACTCAGCAGGGGAGTAATGATAAAAGAAAAAAAGGGACCACAATGATTAACTATCCTCGTCACAGACACACCAAGCAAACGATCAAAAGAACAAAGCATTCAGGAACATAACATTTATGGATAGATTTTATGCAATGTTTTTACTAAGACTTTTTGGAACGTCTTGATCCATCTGCACTCTATATAGAAGAGCAATACAATGGTATACAATGATATGTGCAGAGAGGCCTCATTCAGAAAGGTAAAGGTAACACATTCCTTTACAGCACTGGCTAAGTGCAACGACCTATAACAATATAGTACAGGTGAGTGAAAGCAGGAAATTCATGGTTAATAAGTAACATGGGAAGACCTGGCACAGGCTGGCAATGGACAAAAAGTAGGAGGTCAGCTACGGGGCAGCGTGCCAATCTGACATTCCTCATTCAAACACCACCACCTTAAAGTATCAAATAAATGTTTTCCCACTAGATTAGAGCAAGACGGCATAGCCCAGGCAGGGGATGATGTTCAGTAGGAATGTAAAATATTCAGCCATCCATTACTAGCAGTCACACACACTGAACAATGTAAACATAGTTTAGCATGGTTACATTGGAGCGAATACCTAACAACTTACGCTGGTAATAATGTGTTACTAATTGTGTACCCGACATAGTGTATACCGTGTTTCCCCTATAATAGAACCTATCCTGATAATAAGCCCTATCTAATTTTACAGTAAACTGTCTAAAATAAGCCCTCTCCCGAATTTAAGCCCTACATAAATCACAATGAGGTGTCAGCAGCACTTGGGGGGACAATGAGGTGACAATGTCAGTAGCACTTGGGGGCCATGATTGGATTAAAAGCAGGTCAATAAAATAAGCCCTACCCCGAAAATAAGCCCTATGGTGTTTTTTTGTCCTGAAAAAGATAAGACAGTGTCTTATTATCAGGGAAACACGGTATACAAGAGGGCAAAGACCTTCATGTTCATTTAGAAGAGCGTTGGGGTTATCTTCTAACCTTGTGATAGCATTAAGCAAAGCATTTGCAGCCAACCAGAGACTCATCTATCATTTTCCTTTTAGTTGGTCTTATAAATTGTCTGCTTTGTTTAAAAACAAATTTACTAAATAAACGCTTTAACATTTCACTCATTTCTTGCTTATGCACTTATATAGAGATTAGTTGTAAACTGGTCATTGGAAGAACCACACATTAACATATTTTATTTATTTATTAACAGGTTTTTATATAGCGCCATCAGATTACGTAGCGCTTTACAATTTAAATGTTTAATATTACTACAACAGAAATACATGTTTGAATAGTAAAATAAAGCCATTATGTTACTGGGTCAGGTCTTGTCAGCTTCCAGTAATGAACAGAACATTATAAGTAGACCCATAGTCATCATGAACCACAACTTCTGTGTTTGCATTACATTACAGACCACTGACAATCATATCAGCTGCTGGAATGCATACACACACAATGAACAAATACCTGAGGCTGCAAGGTTCAGCATTTGACCTCTTGCACCAGGATATACCTCCATCTATATCTACCCCCAGGGTTCATGTGTCATACAGGTAAATGTCACTGCATTAACAAGTTGTACACATGTTGCGATGTTCTACAGTAAAGTATATAATCTACAGTACTATGCTCCCAGCATGGTCATAATGCAAGTTGTACGATTGCCCAGGCACATGTAATGTAGGTAAATTAAAGCTCAGCAGCATAAGAGCTTAATGATTGCTGTAGCTCTAAAAGGTAATCAGTAGTTATTTCCAACCTGTGGACCCTGATTTACTAAACTCTGGGAATAGAAAAGTGGAGATGTTGGCCATAGCAACACAATCAGATTCAAGCTAACATTCTCTAGCATGTAATACCGTGTTTCCCCCGATAAGTCACTGTCTTTTTTTTTTTGTCCAACACCATAGGTCTTACAATGACAGAGATTTATATAAACAGTCCAGCATGATGGGGATCATGCCCCTCAGTCCTGCTTTTATTTTTTTTTTATTATTATTTTTCTTTTTTTTTTTTTTTTTTTTTACAAACTGGGGAATTTACAAGGGCTTATTTTCTGTGTAGGGCTTATTATTGGGGAAACACTGTAGGAAACTGAGCTAGAATCTGATTGGTTGCTATCGGCAATATCTCCACTTTTCCCAATAACTAACATGGACCAGACCCAGACTTTTTGCACTATTGACTTACTCACGACTTACTCAAGAGTGGGCAAACCCAAGTTGAATTGCAGGGAAGTTATATTTTATTAGTTGCAAACAATATTGAGTTAAGATGATGTTTCCTAGACCAGGTATAAGAACAGTAACGCTAATCATCTCTCCCTGGCTTCTTCTGTATTCTCCCTGCATGCACACACTGACATTTATTTTACCTCCCCTGCAATTCAACATGGTTTTAACCACTCTTGAGAAAAGTTGTGAGTAAGTGAATAGTGCCTAAAGTCTGAATCTGGTCCTAAAGCACTAAATGATCCCATTTTTCTAAAAACAAAAGCAGACAACAGGATATAAAACTCTATAGAACTATTTCTGTGAGCCCTCACAATAGTCAGTAAGCATTGTTAATGACGGAGACCAAGTAATCAAGCAAAGCTTAATATGTCTGCCAGCGATCCCCTTACTCAGCAGAATGTCAGAAAGCTGCTGTGTTAGTAGAATACACACTGCAGAAAACCATTACACAAATCTGGCACACTAAATATAGTAGACACCCTAGAACTCTAAAAATATTCCCACACAAACTAGGCACAAGCACTACAAAGCTACATAGAAAAGTAATCAGTGCTCCACTGTAATAGAGCATTTTCTAGGTCAGGGAATAAAGCTGCTCTGTAGCTTAAGAAAAAATTTAAGGTGAAAAGGAAAACTGGAGCTGCCAGGTCCTGATCTAGCAACCAAATACACCTTATAGTACTTCAACATGAAGACTATATTTATAAAAAAAAAATGTTATAACATAATAACTATATTATATGTCCAGATTGAAGTCATTAAACATCAAACCCAAGTGAGATCAATATAAAACAAATCATGTGGTTTTGTAATTTAGTAGAACACTACATAGGACAGCTAGTACTGACTTCTCACCATGGATCCTCCCAGCAAGACACGGTTCTGTATGTACATGGTGGCACTTCAAGAGTATGGACACAATGAATGGTACTTGGGGCAATGTGAACAGCAGAAATCAAGGAAAAGTGTCATATGCAAAATGGAACATCCAAATATCTGAAAAGATATCAGTGGCTGGTGAGGGACAAGTCAATATCCTGATCACCAAAACAACGCTGCCCATGCCCACTGGAGACTAATACAGTTTTTCTCCCTGAAAATGAAACCTAAGCACATACGTTTGTCATACAAGCCCTAGGGTTTGAGGACCGACCAGGAGGACAGATATTCGGTGCCAACGATTATGCAGAAATCCCAGTTGCCTCAAATGGAAGCTGGAATTTGTGGTTTGAATTCCAGAAAAAGAAGACATGACTGTCTGAATGAATATATTATATATATATATATATATATATAATATAAATATAAATATATATATATATATATATATATATATATATATATATATATATTTTCAGGATTCTGAAATATATACCCTATGACTCTTCTGAGCTTACAATTAAAAGACCCTGTCTTATCTTAAGCTGGCCATACACAGTAAGATAAATCTTACGATTGGTTGAAAAATTAACCAACTTTGGAAACCGCCATACACTATAAAAAAATGTATTTATGCAAATTAGCACTTCCAAATTATTATTTTTTTCAAAGTGGGTCTTAATAGTGTTTATACGCTGAATGATTTTTTTTTTTTTTTACCTAAAAAAACCTATTTAAGTTTGAGAATGTCAAAAGATCAAAAAAATCTTTCCCTCGGTATTCGGTACTTGCACAGATATCCAGAGGTGGATCACACAGTCCTCCATGTTACACACTGATGATGTATAGCACCCCATGCGTGCGCTCTGGATAAGCCCAGTGAGGTTTCCTCTCTTTGCACATTGATGTGTAATGGATTATGCACACATTACTTAATGGAGCTCAGCAAAGACAGACAAAAACCAACAACTGAACAGCCAGTCAGCAAATACTGAAGAAATAACATGAAACCAACTCAATCAGAACTAGATCTATTGCAGATTGGTCTGTGTATATAGTGGAGA
>JABWIB010000120.1:142843-179326 GCA_016617825.1 Platyplectrum ornatum | reverse complement strand
TTTCATTTTACACACTGGAGAATGTGAGCGCGAATCTGATTGGTTGCTATGGGCAACATCCCCACTTTTCAATCTCACTGCTCAGTAAATTTAGGCCTATGGCCCTTTTTCACTGCTTACTGCTTTATGACTGTGGCCACAATCATTAGCAGGTATGAGCAGCAAGAGAAATAACTGGATTAGTTGCAATCAGTATTAGAGATGAGAGATGATGTTTCCAGCCCAAATCTAATAATAGTGTAACAGTAACACTGGTCAATATCTGTGTGCAAAATGCAAAAGTATTCTCCCTGCATGCACACACTGACATTCATTTTATCCCCCCCCCCGAAATTCATCATGGTTTTACCCTCTCGTGAGTAAGTGAATAGTACGTAAAGTCTGAATCTGGTCCAATATGACCTCATTCTCTAGTAATACGTAGGCCAGAGGCGTTAGTGAAGTCACCAGTTTCACGTGTGGTTTGGATGTTCGTGCAGTTGTACAGAAGGACTGCATAAGGTGACTTGTTATACATGAGTATGGGGCAGTCCAGGAGTCACACATAGATATTAAAGACCAGAGGGGGAACCTGTTTGTAGGTTCATTACTGCTATCAGGATATGTTGTAGGTTATGTTCACGTTTCAATCCTATAATATTTCTTTCTGGAAATGATGGACAATGCTGGGTTTTCTTATGATTCCAGTAGAAACCAGTTATCAATATCTCCATCTCCTTCTGAATGTCTAGGCTGAACTGTCCATGCTGCGGAGTGACATGATTGATGAATCCACTCTGGGAATACACAGCATAATCCCTTGNAGCCATCAAGGTGTTAATATGTCAACTAATGATCAAAGGATTAAGTAATAATGCTTTTAGCTTTGTTTAGATTTTTGCAATCAATGTAAGAAAAAAAATTAACATCAGGTGTCACCTCTTCCTTGGCACAGAAATGGNGTGTTAATGTCAATCACTCATTATCACATACGTGTGCTCCTGGCGACATTTCACAGTGATTGCAAATGTTGTTGTCAATGTGTGAAGATGGCAGAGATTCTGGTACAATGATTCTGCAAAGTACGAACAGAAAGGTCGGTGACAGAGCTGTCTTTAATGAAGATTAGTGATCGTAAACTTTTATTATATATATTCTTAAAATGTAGTTTATTATGCAGTACAGGGGCTGTTTCAGTACTACATACTGCATGGCTAAGGCCACACTACCTCACAGTAACTGAATCAGAAGCCCTGGTAATTACTGTGTCTTATTTTAATTAACAATGACAGAGATTTATATAAACAGTCCTTCTTTTATCCCCATCATGCCCCCCAGTCCTGCTTTTATACCCATCATGCCCCCAAGTCCTGGGGAATTCACTAGGGCTTATTTCCGGGGTAGGGCTTATTTTGGGCTGTTTTACAAAAATAGGGTAGGGCTTATTTTCGGGGTAGGGCTTATTATCAGGGAAACACAGTATCAGGTCCCTCAAACAATGAAAAGGCAATATTTGGCCAATATATTGCTTATATATTAATAGAAACAGACAAGGGCCAAAACCATGTTGAATTTCAGAGAAGTTGCATTTCATTAATTGCAAACAGTATTAGAGCTGAGAGATGATGTTTCCAGCCCAAGTGTAATAACAGTGTAACAGGTAAAATGAATGTCAGTGTGTGCATGCAACAATAAAGTATTCTCCCTGCATGCACACACTGACATTCATTTTACCTCCCCTGCAATTCAACATGGTTTTACCCACTCGTGATACAAATTATGCCAGAGCTTTACGGGCTTGAATGGGTTAAAGTGGACACAGGAGCCGGATTCGGCAACTCATTGGCTGTGTCCGCGGTGCTGGGCGTCTGCGCTGTCCGTCAGACCTGTTTGATGTTTGCAAACTCACAGATGGAATTAATTCCCTGAGTGTAAACCGATCCGGCACATTAAAGAACATTAAACTACTCGATGACATCTTACTTGTGTTACTGAAAAATAATATAAATAGAATTATAATGACTTGTTATCGATTGTTCTATACAGTCGCTGTGTATAATATAGAATTGGTCGGGTGTAAGAAATGCCACATGTTTCTCTCTGTTCATTGTCCCAGGGAACACAACTTCAGCTTTCTGGTTACATTGATTGCTAATGACAAAAGTAACCTTCACTTTTCTGTGGTTTCCTGTCCAAATTTGGATGGTTTTCAGCCCTCTCTCCTGCGATAGGAAATGCAATCTGAGCACTGGAGAAACACACAGAGCTCATATTGTAGTTTAATTGACCTTTGCTGTCGTTCATCTCAGGCTGGCGCGTGTGCTGCGGGGTCTCCGCTCCNCAACAGGAAAGAATAAACCCTGATTCAGATTGTAGTAAATTCATCAAATATGCTTCTGCGAGCCGCGTCTCTTTAAGGCCTGTTCCCTGTCATCTGAGCTCTATAAACCAAATTATTGCTGGCTGGTGTACAAGACGTGAGACGCCTGGGGCTAACCTGTAATGAATGCCAAATGCCTGTGACAATGGGCTGATCGTGGAGAAGAATAGACATCTCTAAGTAGTTCTTTTATTTAATTTATAAAATGCATACGGTCTATACTTAGTGCATTTAAATAGATGTGGAAGATAAGACGTCTAGGCTAGGACGGGCCGCAGACCAAGAATATGTCTGGTCTCGTCAAGTTGCTATGTTTACTGGTGTAAAGTCTCCATTGTGAAGAGAGCGCCTGATGCTGGTCACTAGATGTGGGAGGGGATACGTTAGCGATTGCATTATTTATTTATACATTTAATTTATTAACCGGTTTTGTATTGCGTCACATCGATTTACAGTTTTACAGAGCGCTTTACAATTNTTGTGTACGCATGTACATTTCTGCAGTCAATTCATTTCAGTATTAATCTCATATTCATCTATATTAGTTATATTAAAGACCTGACTGATTCCCCCTAAATATACCTATCTTTATATTAATCAGAACTCTACCAAACAACCTGTACACTTAAATTCCATTGAAACTTTGTGTATAATTACCTTAACCCTTTAATATGTCTGCCCATAACACAGTCACTGACCATCAGAATAGGCCCAAAGGAAAGCAGCGCTTACAAATGCTGGTACTGCTATCTCACTGGATCACTGGAACAGTCATATGACTCATGTGCATGGTTTATTTATAAAAAAATATTTTATCTTTTTTCTTTAGCACTGCAATCTGTCTTCATTGTGAAATAAAGTGCATAGAGGTACCAGTACAGAGTGCTATCTCATAGCACATACAGAAGTATATGTGCTGGTCTGGATCTGTGTCAGAGAGTCCATGTGATGAGCTCCTTAATATGTGTACCCTTATTTCCATACTGTTCTTTGTATTCAAATACCATCCTGAAGTGGTGATAAATGAGTTTAATGATTAATGAAATAAGAGGGCTCAACAATAAATAAATAGCCAGGTCCCAATGTACTCGTCATGACGCTGGTAATTCAGCAACTTTCATCAAATCACAGCCTCGCTTATTCCACATCCTCAGCATTTCAGCACAGTTCTGGGACCTGATTCAGAGTTTACAGTGTGCGCCCTGTGTGGACGCAGTATCCTTGCTATTCAGAGTTGCGGAAACATGCAGCTCTGAATAGCATGCAGTTGCAGGTAAATGCGAGTGCAGAGGCTTCTATAGCCGGAGCCTGTGCTCTGTGTGCAGCAGCGGTCAGTGCGCATGAATGCCAGCAGAAAAACATAAAGTATACTTTGATAAATATTTTGTTTTAAATATATAATATAATTACTAAGCAGTGAGATTGGAAAGTGTAGAGTTGTTGCACATAGCAACCAATCAGATTCAAGATCTCAGTTTCATTTTACAAACTGGAGAATGTGAACTCAAATCTGATTGGTTGCTCTGGGCAACATCCCCACTTTTCAATCTCACCGCTTATTAAATATACCCCGATGTCTATTTATGCACAATTTAATCATATAAATTAAGCTTGAACCACAGTGTGTTATAATATTATTTATATCTAGTTTATCAAGTGACCAACCCATTTTACTACTGTATTAATACTGTGTTTACTCCCAATGATCACCTGTGCATTTCTCTACTCGTGTCACATTCCTCGAACACACCGTTATGTGTGATAAACTGAAACTGGTGCTTTCTAAATATGCATCGTAAAAGACTGGAGCCCCATAAGAGGTTTCACATATTAGTTGCAATCCGCAGACAACAAGGATTTCTTTGTAGTGCAGCTTGACAATAATTTTAAATAACGAAGCTGCAAATGTGTCGAGTGAGGATGGAGAAGTGCAGAGCACAGGAGCAGAAATATCGTAGCATTTCCTCTGGTAATTAATATTGCTTTTTAGGTAGAAGGAGGAAAAATTGATTCAAAGCACAACTAGGGATCATAAAAATATTTTGCTGCGACTAATGTATCAGCTGTATGATGGCTGTTACAACACAAGTAAAAAATAAAGTGGCACGTAAACAGGCATAACAAGCAAGACCATGTCTACTAAGGGGTGCCAGGCAGTATATGNCTGCTGTTATGCCACAAAGAAATTGTTGCTGTGATTTAAAATAAGGGTTTTTGCAAAAGACTCATAATTATTAACCCTGCATTTTAAGAAAAAAAATTAAGTGCGCACAATTAGGATGCTCTGGAGCTTGTCTCTGGCAGGAAATAGCCAAAATAAAATCATGTTTAATTTAATTTTAAATGAAAGGGTGGCAGGAATAAAGCATAAAGTACATACTCTGATCTCATTAACCCTGGCAATAAAAAATATTTTATACATCTATGTGCAGCTTGTTACAAGTCCTTTTTCCTTTCCTAGAAATGTCATGCTCTGACACGAGTTTATTCACTGTTCTGAGCACTATATAGACATAACACAAAGCAGTCTGCAGGTATATATATATATATATGTGTATGTGTATATATAAATAATATGTGTGTGTGTGTGTGTGTGTAATGTCAGATGAAGGGTACTGGATCAGCCTAATTTACAAGCCTAGTTCAGCACATAGACAGACTACTTGAAACGTCCCAGCATCATATCAATCACATCATATCATCACTGCACCAATAGAAACCTACACAGGAACAGAGTGACCTGCTGCCAATATCGGACAACTAGCAGCCAATCTGAGCAATTGATCTTTTATTGAACCTGATCCACAATAAACTAATCCTAGCATTCAAACCTCACCAACCTGCAGCCGATCAGCCAGTCTGTGATAACACTTAAGGCCTAGATTTACCTGTTGCCAATTAGGGAATTGGTTCATTCACATGATCGCATCAATAGCAATGAAATACTTGAGCCAACCTGTTGAAACCTTTGCAAACCTTTGCAGCTCCTGAAAAACTTCTATAAAGACATTTTGTTCCAAATATAATAACAAAATAACTTACTTGAATATTTCCGTTTGCCTATTTTCCCTCTTGTTCTTCTGCCGACACAGTGATTTGTGTGTGAAATGAATGGGCTGAACACACATAATTCTGTAAGTGGTAACATTTGTACAATAGTTTGAGTCCTGAGTAATCCTGTGTGAGATATAATGCATGAGTGTGGAATCACAGTGGCTTTTTATTATGTAAGAAAGCTTTCCCCTCGCTGAGTTCTTTAAGACTTGAAACTATCTTTTAACATCATGAAGCAAAAAGCACGGTGACCCCATTATTTTATGCTTTTAACATACTCCAAGTGTAATGAACTACTCACTGCAAATGTATCATAATCATTGCACTGTGGGTACTAATGTATTGAAGCATATAATTGGAAAAAATAGGTTTCCCTGTTCACATTCAGTTACTTTGTATTAATAAAGAGAATCGGCAATATAAGTCAGAAATATTTCTATAAAATATACATGTACATGGTGAATTTACATGCCTCTATTCTGTCTGCTGTTTAAATAACTGTAACTATGAATATCCTAAATATCCTCCTCTTGCTGTGAGGCCACAGAGCCGGGAATTATTGTGTTTAAATTAGCTGACAAAGATCAAATTAGAAAATTGTGAATCACTGAAAGTTTGCAGAACGCGGAATTACAAACTGATTTACAAAATAATGTGGAGAACTTTGACTTATTCTTGACTGATTAATCTATAAATATTCTTGACAATTAAGTCAGCAGTGGTGGAATGGTAATTAATGTATCGGAACTGTATCGTAGCACAATATAATTTTAGTACTTGACTATTTCAGACTTCAGCGATCTCTTGTCAGTAGAGACTGATTTGTGTTACAGCAAAGTCTTTCCGTTCATTACTTCCGCCCTAACACGCGGCTGGTGTCTGTACTAACCACCCAGCGCACCCTAAATATCAGCTAGTCTGTGTTTCTGAATTGGGTAATGTTTATTTTGTTTAAAGGGATAATTCATTTTGACTTTTTACATTTTATAAGATTTTTTTTAAATAAGTTTTTTTGAAACAATACAAGCAAAAAGCACAAACCTTAAACATCCCACCCCCCAGCAATCATGAAGTAGAAAGGCATCGCATTGTCTTAAACAAAACTTTTAAACCAGCCATGGAAACTGGAAAGTCACTTTGAAGGAACAGAAGAGACTCGCAGCACCAGTATCTGTCTGCTCCAGTACCGGAGTGGTCCTCTGAGATTCCAACCACAGGGACCAGGTGGCAGAAAAATTCAGCAAAGTGGTGCGTATGGTATGAACACATTTTTCATGATTGGACGTTCCAAAACCAGACCCATACAATTATGAACGAAGGGAGAGTCAGGAGCCATCCAGGACCGAGCAACCAGCGCCAGGCCCAACAAGGTATACATACATATCTATTGGAAGATTAATCCTTTGGCTGCTTTCTGTCTATTACGGAGCCAGTAATGTAGTACAGCGGAAACCATAATCACATGACACGTGATGTCAGAAGCGGTGTAACTTCGCTTTTATACACTGATAGTTTCCTTCTCTTGATACCTTGTTGAGCCCTTTCTAATGCTTCATGTACAATGGATTCTATCAAAGCACACACATGATACACGTGTACATAGTATGACATGCGACATGACTTCAGATCATCAAGTGTATGCAGCATTAGTGTCTCTCTTTCTTTAACACAGACACAGGCTCTCAGATCTCAGCATGTCATGTAAGGTATAACAGTGAAAATGATGATAATGGAAAATAGCTGTCAGACAACTATTATTTCTATTATTTAGTATTGTGACCGTGCATTATAATTATAATTTATAATACACTGTCATCTGGCTCTAGCCAAACATCATGTCATTAATAGTACTGGTACCTCCAGCTTCTGGGTGCAAAAATAATTGAGTATACTTTATGCAGAACTCTCACTGCATTCATTGATTGCAGCTAAAACCACACCACCTTCACAAGTCTTATTTGGTAGCTCATATACATATGCTGCCGACCTGTAACACAGACCCTATTATGTTTCAGAGCCATGAAAAGATGCTTTTCAGACTTGTTACATAGGAACCAGCAGCGGACTCAGAATTTCCAACCTGTATAGAGTAACGGTGCTCCTCGGCACTGACACAGAGCGGCCGCAGGGTTGTGTTGTATGCTGCGCTGGCCACCCACTCATACCACTGTTGTGGTTTTCTAAATCTATTGGATGAAGGAAAATGGAGTCAGCTTTTTGTGCTCTGCCAAGATACATCCAGATGATTTCAATTTGTTGGGATTCTGTTTAAATGGTCAACATTACTTTGGCAAAATGATGCATGTAAGCAGCTCAATTACTCCGTCTAATTTGAGAACATAAGTAGCCGGGTTTAGTGCAGGAACCGGCTTTACTATCTGCTCAGCAATCCGCCCTCCAGACGGTTGTGTGATTTGGGTGCAGACTCCTCTCACAATGAAATGTGGAAACGCTTAGTTTGCGGCTCGCACACATTAAACTCATTAGAGATCTGAGCTGACTCGTCTCTTGCTCTCNTCAGCTACTGTTTGTGAAACAAAGGAGCACACTTTCTAACCAAAGTCTCTGGGTTGTTATTTTTTTCTCTTTGGAAACAAAACTACTACTTACTTTGTTAGACCACCCTAATCCCCCCACCCCCTGACAAGTCTCTTATGGTTGGAAGGAGTCCCAAAAACTGAGTTAATCATTTGAATACTATGCTCAACAAAATCACAGCCCAGAATGATGTAACTGCTGGAGCGCAGTCCGTGAAATCTTACTCACTGCTTTCTTTATGTGTTTGATTATAAACACCTCGAAAAAGAAATGACTAATTATAACTGTGGTTCTAGACTGCAGGATTTCTAATATGGAGTTAGATGAATTCTTGTAGAGTTAGAGATGCAGGTGAGTAGAAAAAACAATGAATCTTAAGTGTAGACAAAATGTAACCATTCATAAAGGAAGCAATGTCCCAATATACTGGAATGCATATGACATATAAACAGGTGACCGATAAATTTCATCAGTATATAGAAAAACGTTCTATTGCAGCAAATTAACTAATGATTAGAAAATATCTCAATTTCAAGTACACATCTATAACTGCAAATAATTCTCACGCCGCAGTTTCTTTGTTAAGTACTACATCCAAAGGATGCAACACTGCTCTCTTGAAAGGTCAGTTGTGTAATAATCTGCAAGATGTATCACCGTGTATCTGTCAGGAGGTGATGGGACAGAGTAATGTTCTGCAGATCTCTAGAGAGGTCAGTGGTGTAATAATCTGCAGGATATATCACCATGTATCTGTCAGGAGGAGAAGGGGCAGAGCAAAGTTCTGCAGATCTCTAGAGAGGTCAGTGATGTAATAATCTGCAGGATATATCACAATGTATCTGTCAGGAGGAAAAGGGGCAGAGCAATGTTCTGCAGATCTCTAGAGAGGTCAGTAATGTAATAATCTGCAGGATGTATCACCGTGTATCTGTCAGGATAAGAATGGGCAGAGCAATGTTCTGCAGATCTCTAGAGAGAGAGTTGCTGTTCCTTTGGTAATTCTCTGTGTTCACCTTTTGCAGACAGTGATTGGTCTTATTTATTCAGGATATTTCTTCAGAAGTTCAGTCACTGAATACAACTTTCTACATTTAATTTCTTGTAATATTTACGAGCAGCTAGGGCAGCTCAGGCGTTGCTCTCTGTTTATTTGGGGACACTGTAAATGGGATTCATCTGGATCTGTACTTTCACAAACCAGTAAAGTAGGATATAAAAATGAGGAGACATTTCTTAATATGAATCCTCCTAAAATATCCTGCCACACTGCAAAATAATTTTACGCCTGCAATATCACATTAATAAAATACTTTGAAGGTTAATCAACTAACAATTATGATTTCTGGTCCCTTCTCAAAATCTGGCACATTAAGTGAGTTTAGTATACTCGTAAAGGCAGATCCACACACTGCTACAAATTAAATAATTACTTGTACGCGCTGATGTAACATAATCTTTAATCAAAATAATCTCTGATTGCTGGTGTGACTGCTGCCAATTGCTGATTCTACGTGTAGACATTCCTGCTTTGTTTTTCACAAACTTTTTGTGTTAAACTTTTTTTATTTTCTGATATCATGAGCTGGAGTAATCTAGATTATAATGGGGATGTGCTGCAGACAGGGTAGGTGGGGGTTATGCTGTCCAAAATGGAATCTTAAGGTTAGCCTGATAGGAGTGAAGGTTTAATGGAAAATCTTACCTGTCGCCTATGGGAGTAAAGGAATCCTGATTATGGACTAAGGGATAAGGCATGTGGCTATTCTGAAATGCAAGCGGATCATTCTGTGGGCAGATATGCATTACTGCTGCAAGGATATTCACTTCACAACACCCAACATACTCAAGTTATGTGCGTAAATGATGTGTGAGGCTGTGGTCAGGATCCGGGCCTACTTGCGTCTCCATCCTTTATAATATATACATATGTGATACACCCAGATTTTTGCCTTATAACTAAAGAGGTCAATGATGTAATAATCTGCAGGTTATATCCCTATGTATCTGTCAGGGGGAGTTGGACAGAGCAATGTTCTGCAGATTTGTAGAGGGGTAGCAGCACACATATCTTTCAGTTCTTGGGCACATGTTGGGTATTATATATTAATAATATATTTTGGAAATTATTTTAAATATTGAGAAGTAAAATTATTTTAAAAACAGCTCTTATATGTAACATTATAAAAGTGTGTGTGTTTGTTTGTATATAGTTTGTGTGTGTGCAGGCTGTTGGGTGCATTTTCCATTATACTACAAAGATTACAAATTTTTTGAATAAACTGTTTAAAGAAAATAACACATCGGTGATTACTTGTTCATGAACAAATTAGGTTAAACACAAACAATATGTTAAATAATATGAAGTGTTTGTGCATAGGAGACGTTACATCTAGATGGAAGTGCTGCAGGTAAATGACATTGTCAGTGACTTGGAAAGTCCCATTAATGAGCTGCGCTCCTCTCTCTGTGGGTGTCCGCAGCCTGACGCAGAAATTACCACCTGGGCTCCGCTCGCTTTATTCATTTCCTCGTTTTCATTATAAAACAATATGAGAAGTCATTTTCTTGCTATGTGTTATTAGTAAAGCCGCTCTCAGAAAAGGCCGGTGCTCTGTTTGACTTGGCAAACGGCAACGACACAAAATGAACTTAGCAGCTCGGGGACTGACGGTGCGTTTGGCTTTTAGAGATTATTATTTGTTTGTAGTCAAAATAAAGAATTTGAGACCGAGTCGCCCCGAGCTCGTGATTTTCTGGATGCTGAATCAATAAAGGTTATTTAGAATAGTTTACTTTAAAGTCAGTTTAGATTTAGAGTGGGGGCTGTGATACTAAGCGACGTATATGATGGAATGATATAGTACACGAGGAGGCGTCTTTTACGGCGAGTAAATCCTCTCAGAATCTTACACATAGCCATAAAGGCCTGTAAGCCAAATACAGAATAATTAATCTCCAGTGCAAATCATTAACTGGAGAAATAGCAATTACCAGAGGCCTCCATCTTCCACATATTTGGTGCGAGTCAGGGAAAGGTTTGTGTGGATTATATATTAAATTAGATACATAATAAGTTTTCCTGTAATTTCCCCATTTATCAAACATTCACACAAAAAATAAAAACAAAGTCAATTAAAACCGTTCAGTGAATTGTTTCCTTTCCATCGTTGTTATAAGTGGCCAGATTAAATAACACAGCGTAATGAGGAAAATAATTAATGCTAAAGTGTATAAATATCCAGTGTACACAGTGTACATCTCAAGACTAATGATTTGTCCCAATCACAAGAGCCTGTTGTAACGCTGTACACAAGTGTTTATTCCCCATATTATAAAGTAAATTCTCTATTCTGATTTACAAAACAATTTTATTCCAATTATTCCATTATTATTCTTGTTTTCTAATGCTAAATAAAGCTGTCCAGGCTAAAATATAACATAATATACAAACATGAATATTGGTTCATTGGAGAGACATTATACATTCCTGTCAGATATATATATATATATATATATATATATAATTCGAACATTCATTTCATTCTTTCATAATACAATGGACTTGGGTAAAAGTACCTCAACAAATCATCAGAATGTAAATGAAGTGCTGTTAATAAATATATATTATACAATTCATATTAAACATCATCCAATCTCTCCATTCTCATGTTTCAATTGTTGTTGCCTGTGCATGTCATGAAGTCTTACAATGCAGGTACCACTATGGGGGGTGTGTGTGTTCTATGGAATATCTTCATAGTCTTCATCTCTGCCTTCTCTAATGTCAAGCAAGTTTTAATACAGAAGCCAGACTAATTACATGGATAAGGGACAATTTGAGGGAACTGATCTCTACATCTCTATCAGTTTCTTTTATATTGGCTCTAAGGGGCGCAGAAAGTGACATGTCGTTATAGCAGAGGGGGGTCTATGCAGTCACAGCTGAGGTTTAAACCATGTGACTGTGCAATAAAAGTAAAATAACACATTAAATCATAACTTTTTATAGTTTGTCATTCATTTCTAAATATTCTTTTGTTTCTTATATTTTTAAAACCTCTTTGATGCCAAATTGAGTATTTAACTGGAAAGAATACAAAAACCTCCCAACTTCTATAAAGTCTGGTGTCTGCAATAAACTATAAAAATACACATTGTAATTCATTCAACAATATGTATGAAATGTGTAATAGATGTAATTTAGGTCTGTAATGTGGCTTCTATCTTTCTCTATGTTTCTGTACACGCGGGGATGGAGGGTTCCTGCAGATGTTCTGCTGGAGGAGGAATAAGAACACATTTTGCGTGGGATTTTCTTTGGTGAAGTGATGAACATCACCAGATTCTCTGCCAGGAAACATTCTCCACAAATGAAATCGTGTTATTATATATTAAATTAAAGGTTGCACTTAGGGAAAGGTTTTTGGAATTTCTCATTGAGTCAGACATTCTTCATTCTCCAGTTTCCAAGGTTTCTCCAAATCTCTTTATTGTAAAGCACAATCTCCAGCACACATTACACATATACTGCCCCGGCAGCATTACCATTGTATTCACAGCTTTATCGTTACAAGAATGACATGATTTCATGTGTAAATGTTTAATTACGTTAGTGAGAAGGAAATATTTTATTTATAACATGGAACTTCAGTTACACAGTCTTCATGGTTATTTTGCATAGTGAGCAAACTCATGTAAATGCTAAAATACCATATTTTTATATATATATATATATATATATATTTATTTATTTTTTTATTACAGAAATAAAGCAACAAAACAGATTATTCTGGTAAATTATAGAATTCTTAATGTTGTTTATAATACACAAAAGTAATTTCCTTTATCTCTTTATTTCACCTATTTATTGATGTCATGAAAACTTCTGTCACATAAGTTACTCTTGATGCAGGTATGATTGCCCTCCCCATACAGCATCACTTATCATAATCATTCACATAGTAAGATCACCAATGAATTTTACAGATCATATGGTACATTCATTACATTATTCTGCTGGGAAATGGCAACTGGACTCCCAGGATTATCCTCCTGTATATTCCTAATTCCTATAACAGAAGATTTACTTTATCATAGAACATTTATATTAAGAATGATTGCAATAAATATATCATCAGCAAGTCACTGGTTCTGCTCTGCAGGGATTAGATCTGGACATAGATTTACATATTGTCATTATTATTAATAATAATAATAATAGATGCAATCATATAGGTTGTTCAGTAATCTGTGCTTGTGTTGAACTTCAACAGTAATGAAAAACCACGTAAAACAGCCCAAGCCTTCATAATAGAAAATCTGATAATCTCTAAATATCACAATTTCTTCTTCTTATACTTCAAACATCCATAACCTGAAGATACATACACCCCTCTGACAACTGCAATCCTATGTGGGAAGATATTGGGTGTCTATAGTATAGTCCTGTATACAGTAAGAAATGGTCATTGGTATTTCTATGGTGGGTATTGTGAGCTCACATTTCTGATGGTGACACGATTGTGACTGCGGGATAATCACATTAAAATACCATCATCATATTTATACGCTGTGTTTTGCTTTGTTTTGCCTTAGCAGCGTCACATTTTCTCAATTTGACATTTGAATGCCTTGGCCTAAATCTACTAAGCAGGGAGATTGGAAAGTCTTTCCCATAGTAACCAATCAGATTCAAGCTCTCATTCTCCAGTATGGAAAATGAAACATTGATGGGCAGGTAGAACAGGGTATGCCTATACTGTAGGTGCCGTAATGGTTATTTCCTTTGCAGAGAGCGAGAGCGTTCAATACATTGGGCCCCAGGATTCCTAAATACAATAAACTGTGTGTAAACATTAGTGTAATTCTGTGTGTTAAAGTAATTCTGTGTGTATTTAGTAATGTAAGGTTATTTCTATTGTACCATATATTTATAAGACTATACCATATAAATCTGTCTCGTCCTGCAATGTTCTCCCCATCAGTTTCTCATTGCTACAAATAATCAGCAGCACAGATTATACAACGTATTCCACAGAAGATCTCTTCTAGACAGAGAACATGTTTCCTGTCTGGCACTTATTCTCCGACACCGCGCAAAATCCTAATGACAATGTGCACCACCGACACTGAGAAACAGGAGAATGGCTGTAACCAGGCATCATAACATGTCACTTTATTTACAGCACACGCACCGACAGATGTGCAAATCATCAAATATTTAATATTAGAAGAGAGAACAACACAACTGTTCCTGGACATGATAAAAATACGCCAACGACACACATTCTATCACACCAGTCATAACACATGATAATAACATGTACTGACATTGTAACACGTCAACAACACTGGACATGAGTCGCACAACGTATGAATGTGGCATGTAATGACTGTTCCAGGATATTGTTTCCATGTGTAGCTGCTGTGTCATAGGTTACAGTGTGTTTGAATCATGATACTGTTGTAGTTGCTACAGCCTCTATTACTATAAGATGCTGTGATTAGATAATACAATTCACTTATCACAATGTTACATAACTGTCCTAATGAGATGTCTCCTTCAATTCCAGGGATGAGATACGGATCATGTGAACCAGGCATTTTCCCTTATGGAGAGAACATGATGGAATCTACTATTCAGTGAGTGGATACATTGTGATATATTCATATAATGCTTCTCACTGTCACACAGTATTAGATGACTGTATAAACACACCAAATGTCTGCTTATTAGTTATATTCAGGTTTTTCCATCACTGCTTATTAAACATTTTTAAAGGAACAAATTGTACAAAATCTTAAATGCAGTATCTTATAGGATCCCAAGCAGCACCGTGTCACCCTGTACTGAATTTTATGACTTTCTCAGTAAAGTATCTAGGCCTTCACACTGTCACACATCACATTATAGACAGAGCTGTGTGATACAGGATAGACAACAGAGGTTTCTAGTATATGGAATATGGTGGGTACTAGTGGTGTTCCCTGGAATCTGAACGATTTAATGTCTATATTGGTCACATAGGGAAAGTATTCATTTTACAGATGAGACAGAGATATGTAACAGTGACAGATGATCAGGGTAGACTGGATGAGGGTTCAAGAGTGCGACCATTACAGTTCAATGCTAAAAATGCAAAATCACGTACTCCACAACTCCCATCTGGGGAGAGAGAGAGAAACCATAGAACAGTGTAAAATGCTTGTGATAAATAAAGGGATATTCTACATATTAAACTACATTTTAGGTGAAACAGGGCCTAGAGTCAGGGTTTATTCTCTCTTAATGTAGTAGTTTGGATGAACCAAGTGACTAAAGGTGGCCATTCATGGGAAGGAATATCACAACGAAATTGAATTTTTCGGTCGTCAGTTGAAATTTGTTGCTGTGGATGGTCACGATTTGTGCTTGTAACTAACGATTCTCGTGAATGCAATAGTCGGTAACGACAAATTTACCATTCAGAATTTCCAATTGATTATCAGTTCGGGGGGTCCTTTGTCTTGCAGTGGATGGCAAAGACAGACATTGCTACTGATGTTTTCCTTATTTTTTATGCATGTCAGGAACGAATGTTTAGTGGCACATATCCCCCTGTGCAGAAGTTCAGGATGACTGTGCTTCGGATGACTGTGCCCTTTAAATGAATGGAGTTAAAGTTAGAATGAAATGTAGCGCACTAATAATCTACAGCTTAATTTTTTTGAATCGGGTAATGTTTATTAGAGATTTTTGTTTTAACCTACAGCTTTATTTTTACACAGGATATATATAAATAACCAAACTCTATCATTGTCTCTGTGTATTAATCCTCTAGTTTTATGCACATTTGTTTTTTGTTTATTTGATTTGTTTGCATGTTTGATATTTTTGAGCGTTTCTGGGTTATGTGCGGCTGCAGATTGTCACCTGATTATTACACATTATGTTTCTCTTTATGCTGAAATGTCAATCAGAAACATAAATCTGCAGCAGCAGATAAGTGGCCAATACCAGACGCCGCGTTCCCGCTTAGCTGGTACTTTCCATCCGCCACTATTCAGATTACACGCAATTCCTGCTATTAGTCTCAGTGGGAAGCTGTGATTGCAACATGCGAGTCTCGGCTCCGCAGCTCATCTACCTATTATCACTGCCCACATATAATCCGAACACCTCACCTTAGCATACCCTAAGCTCACCCGTAGTAATACTGCACATGCCCCATTAACTGGGAAATGATTAAGGTGAATTTAGACTCTTCCATGCTGCAGAACTTTCCAGAAACATTTCATTTTTATCCTTTTTTTTTTTTTAACTTGAAATGAGATAATATGCAAATTATCTGAATTAACAAATCTGAATGAATTATTTTTCTCATATGATATAATGCTGCAGCTCTTGTGATATTGTGTCTGTGACTATTCAGTCATTCTTGTCAAAAATATATATTTATAAATAGATTTAGTTATTTTTGGGAGGATTGTAATACTGCTGTAATGGCTAATTATTTAATATAAAATGTAATTGCTGCTTACTGTATGTGTCATACCAGCACTTCTCCCACTGATGTAATTGAAAAACTACAAATCTCCATTGACTTCTATTATATTCAGTATTTCCATACCAGCACATGTGAATATCCATACCACCACTTCTAAATGTCTATACAAGCACATCTAAATGTCCATTTTGACCCCTGTTTTGCAATATTTTAGTGACCATTCTTGCTCATATCGCTGGTATTTGTTTGGAAGTTGTAAAAGCCCTTTCATCCAAAGAGCTGATATTTTTATGACCTTTGTGTGGTTGTAGCTTCATCACAGTAACTGGCTATATATTCTTTCTTAAAATAAATGAATTAATCTGTCAGGCCGAATGCTACAGGGCAGAGTGTATCAGACTGACTGCTATGCTCTCACTTGCTTAGAGATGCAACTTAATCCAATTATTCTTATACAACTCTTAAACCTTATGAGTATCTGTTACTGAACTGCTTGCTATGGATCATCAGGACTGTGGGTAAATGGTAAAGTGGAGTTACGGGGCACTGGGATCAGGACAGTCAGTTACAGCATGCAGTATTCATGAAAGTTGCATAAAGATGTATTGCTCTTTACCAGGGCCACTGAAAGGAGGTACTATTTACCTGGGCCCACGCCTCCAGGGGGCCCTGGCTTGAGATCGATGCTGTTGCTGCCCTTTTTTTTTTTTTTTTTTAATTATTATAATTTTTTATTAAACTACATTGCAGGGGTGTGCAGCCTGTCCTCACTGAGACACACACATAATGTGAAAGGCTCCTCTATTAGGCATTGTAGTGTCTATCTGATAATTATCTCATTGCTCTTATCATTATAAGCCCCTTTTATGTTTTCATGATCTTGTTAATGCAGAAACAATAATGTTGTTTAAGTTGTCTTGCCAAGCGTCCTCTTTTCTTGCAGATATGATACAGAATTGATGTAATGAATTCCAGCATCTTCTCAAAAAACAGATCTGAATTGTATGATTTTGACACTGGTTTAATAGCAGAGCAGCCAATGCATCCACATGTATTTATTACCTGTTGCATGAATATAATAAGGGTTCACACGTTGCATTGGGAGCAGTGATAATCTGTTTACATTTCTTCTACGTAGAAATGATGAAGTGTTTTACACTGTGTCTGGAAAAGTTGTTTTTATGTTTGTGGAAGTTACAGCTGTGCTAGATTTCCATGTCATGGATACATTGCTGGAGATCAGCAGCATTGATGTCTTTTCACAGAGCTGGGAATAGGTGTCTGCTGAGACATTTTTTTTATTACGGTCCGCACTTTACAGAATAATATGGAGATTGAGCCAAAAATCGCTGCAGTGTGTATAGAAGACGTTTTACCCTAAGAGCCATAAAACTATCTATTGTCCTTTCTAAAAGGACTAATAATAATACATAATGTGTGGACCCTGTACGTCCAGGCCACAGGGAGTATTTAAATATTGCTATATTATGATATATGACCTGGAAACCTTTGTAATGCTCATGTTGTGGACTAGTGGCATACGTTGCATTAATCTTCCCTACTACACATCTCCAAGCTGAAGCATTACCATTGCAATGCTATATAACTATATATTACCCCCTCACATAAACTGCCCAGCCCAGCACATGGGATCTCATCAATTGCATTGTCACATCATTTTCCTGATCAGTATTTGGGTCACAGTCATTTATCTGCATCAAATTACAGATATTCCATCCCACAGGTCAAAAATACATTTGGTAGACATTTATGGAAGACACATATTTTGTAAATATTGATTTTATGATAGGGAGCATAAAACTTCTATGGCAAAATATATAAAATGTGGTAAAATAAAACAACCTACTTATGAGGAAAGATATTTAATGTCACACGTGGAAATGTTATATATTTCAAGTAAATATTGGATTCCTGCATAAAAAATAGGTTTCTTTAATCAATGTTTTAATAGGGTCATTGATATGAATTAAAATCTTAATCATTCTGTCTACAAATCTCCACATAGGACACAGGAGCTGAATGGTTTTACCGCATCCCACTAAACCAAATAAAAATACTTCTATAATATCAGGGAATGTGTTTATTGTTATGCTGCATTGAATCTAGTTACAACACATTATTTATTGAACTTATTCACAGTAGTACATGTCTATATTAAATGATGTTATGCCGATCTCTAGAGAGGTCAGTGATGTAATAATATGCAGTGATGTTCTGCAGATATCCAGGGAAGCTGCTGTGAATTTTATATATAGGTTGTAGATTGTAATTGTGGGTTCTTTTACTCATAGTGCTCCTGTGACTATTAATTAGAAATTAATGATTACTCTGACCATTGCTTTTACTCCACTCTACAGACCAGTGAAATAATGTTACATATATGTTACTTCTATAGTGTGTAGATAGCGATGTCCTTATGTTATGCCTATACCAGCCTTCATCCTCATACAGTGGCTCCTGTGCACGGTATCATGTTGTGAGTCTGTTGTGTGAAGATTTGATAGAAGAGAGAGGAGCGCAGACAAATTTATTTCCCAGAGTAGACACTGCTTCTTAAACAATCTTCTACAATGTTATAATGAATTACGCAGTGTCACACGTAGTTTTTTTTTGTAAATGTTATGTGTATAGGATGCGTCACATGCAATGAATATTTCTCAAACCTTTTCCATTCATTTTATACCAGCCAGAGCTTAGAATAATCAGCTGCTGTGAAATAGTGAGAATGTTTTAGTGCAAATCATTCGAGGTATCTTTAAAAATAAAAACAAAAAACCTGGCAGACTAATGCAGTATTATGTTTTATCACGTAATAAAATTATGTACTAAAATTACACTCATAAATGTAGGGAAATGTAACGCGAGCGATTAGTTATGTTTTCCCAGATAAAAGTGATTAGCATAGCTATCAAACTCTTCTGCCGTCTGAATAACCCAATCGGCAGAAGTGAAAGGCTTTCTGCTTATTGCCGGGGATTAATATAAATATCCTGCTATCAATCTGGCCATAGAGACACAGCCTCTGCTACAGGAAAATAATAATAATCATCATTCCACATGATGGAAGAGGCAAAACAAAAGTATTTCTGCAGCCTATTTATAGGTGCTTTTATTTTACCTTTTAATTTCTCCATAAATATTTAGACATTCCTCAAAGAAACTTTGATTATCATTCAGTAGAGTTTTTGTATTCCCAATGTCCCATTACCCATTTACTAAGAACCATTGACATTACTGAGAATGCAGCCTATCCAGTCACTAGGAGCCAGTGACATCACTGAGAATGCAGCCTATCCGGTCACTAGGACCCAGTGACATCACTGAGAATGAAGCCTATCCAGTCACTAGTATCCAGTGACATCACTGAGAATGAAGCNTATCCAGTCACTAGTATCCAGTGACATCACTGAGAATGAAGCCTATCCAGTCACTAGTATCCAGTGACATCACTGTAAATGCAGCCTATCCCGTCACTAGGAGCCAATGACATCACTGAATGCAGCCTATCTATTGTTCATGTTGTACAGTTAAAATTAAAAATGATTATAAACTAGATCTGATTTGCGTTGAAGAATATCTACTAATAATTACATAATAATGTGCTATTGTACTTTCTTGTGGTGACCCCTCTGTATTCACTCCTGTGAAGTCTTCTCTTCATGGGTGACAGTGACACATATATACTATGTCAGAGAACCGAGAGGAGGGGAACACCCTTTCCCACTATCCAGATTCAGTGACTTGCTGCACTTAACAAAAGGACTCCAGAATATCATAAAATACCTGTTCATGATTCAGGGTGTAGTGGTAGGATTATTGGACTAATATACCAGGTGGTTGTGAATCTCCTGTGCCTCTCACAAATTCACACCTTTTAGGAATCCAGCCAGGACACAAACACACACACACACACACACACACACACACACTACACATCCCAGCCAGCCCTGGCTAGTAATCTGCTAGTTCTCCCCCACACACACACCACAGTGTACAAGACTCTGCATAACCCACACCTTAGATAATCTTACTTTTAACTAGGGAGTTTAGAAATTACCTTCCCTAAATATTCTAATACTGCACCACATGTACTGCACGGAAACAGGAGCCCACTCACACTATTTGCAATATTTGGATTTATCATCCTGTGATCAAAAATCAGATATTCACTATTTAAATCATTACTATATTTTCAGTAGCTTTAAGCGGTACAGACATTATCTTCAAAGGCTAGAGTTCAGAGCAATATGAACAGGCTAAATAAACAATGGTTTATTTTACAAAAAAATAGTACAATGCTTATGAATATAGTAATAGTACAGAAAAATAGGAAAGGGTTACAATAAGTTAATTAATCAATATAAAAGGGAATAAAAAGCAGAATATATTCACAATTTATGCAAATAGATCCTGGCCTGGGTAGGCGTAGAAGATGGCATAACCCCAGCACAGTGCTGACACACAGGATACACACTTTAACCATCTTTTGCCTTCATGTTTAAGAATGCACTGGTCCATGATTGGCTGAATGACTGCAGCCAGTCAGAAGTAAGAAACAATATCAGGGGGATGTCTACTGGAAAATTATGATAGCATATGATTATTCATATATCTCCCCCTGAGTAGGTGTCTCATTTTCACAGAATCCATATTAATATTACTTGGTTCGGTCTGGTTCTGGTGATACCAAGCATGTATGGCTTATGTTCCACTGGATTTCAGGTTGTTCCCGATGGCATGGAAAGTTGTAATTTGAATGGATTATTAATTGCTAGGCCTCCTATTGTTTATGAAATTTATAAAGTTTATATCATAATTAGGAAGACTTATTTCATACACACATAATTTTGCTTTGTTCTGAGCCAACTTGCATGTTTCTAGACCACCAAATGGCTGGTTTATTCTATGCCCCTACTGTAGCTAGAAGCTAGATTTGAAGCTAGGGGAAAGTGTTATGGCAGGACACTGCTAATCAGAGTTTCCTTCAATAAATAACTCGAGCCCTTCTGTGACCAAATGTGTGTGGTGTGGTACCCCAGGCTTAACCTCTTGATGGGTGTCACATATACACTGCCTCCTAAAGAGGGCTCATGATGGGTGTCACATATACACTGCCTCCTAAAGAGGGCTCATGATGGGTGACACATATACACTGTCTCCTGGAGAGGGCTCCTTGAGAGTCTACAGCAACAGATTCCAGATGTAAATGTCCCCCCTAGAATCTCCTCCAGACCTTTTACCTGGTTAATGGATGAAGGGATAATGGGGGAATAGTCCACCCCTGCCCATGAAATCGCTTCTGACTCCATAGTCCCATTACTTCTGCTCCTTTATAAAGTGTGCGGCACATATAGAAAGTGCTGTCATTCCTGCACCGTTCCCCCTGATGTGTTCATACCCAAAAGTTTATTATGGTATATTATGAAAGATTGTGAATTTAAGCAGAATGAAGGCTGTTTCTTGTTTGGGCTCAGGTTTGCACCACTTATAGGTGTGTTGTACAGGCGTATTTCATCTTATCGCCTGAACAACCAATGTACAATAAACCACAAACACAAACATCATAAAACAAATGTATCTTTAATTGGTAAGTGTTGACAGCAGTACAAAAGAGGGAGTAATGGTGAATGGATTAGGGCGAAGGGGACAGTCTTGAGGTAAATTAGCATAAATAGATTGTTTTACTCCCTTATGGGACTGTGGACGTCTCTGCTAACAATGCATGTTAATCGTATTACAATATGCCGACACATGGCGCACAACTTATATTCTGTACAGTCCTCTGCGAGAGATAGGAAACAAGTCGTCCATTTACCTCACGTCAATATGGCACAAGAGGACGAAGAAGATAATAAGAAAGAAAGCTGGAATAATAATTCAGATCAGATTTATTGACTATTAACCCTTTACAGGTCTTCGTACTGTATCAAGAGGAGACTGTGAGAAACAAGTGAACGACAACTTTTAATGTTCAGTTAAAAACTTTACACTGGACTGTACAAGATTTTCTTTTCTTCGATAAACTATTTACATTTTCAGACTTTTAAAACATATTCAAAGCAGCAATAGACACTAGTTTTTGTTTTATTTCTGTTTTTTTCCTCTTAAATTTTTTTTTCTTGTTTCAAACTCTAAAAGCCCAAATAATTATGCCCCATAGGCCCATTTGGGTTCCAGTATCTTACAAGAATTGTGAACCCCCCTGCTCCCCCCCTCCTCAAGCTGACTGCTTCAAATGATAGGCGGTATCGAAATAGCAGCTCTGACAATTTTAAGAGCTCCCCCATGTTTCTGGAGACCCCCCTACCCCCTCCCCTGGCAATAAGTTTCACCAAACACCCAAAACATAAGTTTAAGCTTCCAGAGAGCAGCTACTGTCGCATGTCAGTCCAGCATGTCAGTGAATTGTGCTGATTAAATTAACATAGAATACAAAGCTCACAATATACATCACAAACAAATGACAATGTTGTGGGGAGGGATAACAGCTACAAGCGTTCCTTAATAGTATATGACAATACAGGGATGCTAAGCATTTTTTTTTATTCTTTATTTTGCTAAAAATCGGCAGGGGATACAATGTAGAAAAAATCGCTTTGTATTTAACTTAACAAAAGAAAAAAAGCATAACAAATGACAAAGGAGAAACAGACACACAACGCACACTAGCGGCCTGTAATCTGCAGCATACAGACAGTTTATATTTGCACCTATCCCATTTTTTGTGAGCACCTTTTCCTGGCCCCACGGTTCTTAGCCAAGCAGAGCTTAAATAAAAATATGAGTCCTGTCGCAAAGCTTTGCGTCTCACATACTGTATTCGTTCTATAGAATAATCTCTGCGTTTGGCACGCAATAAAAAAAGTGTCTACATCAATTAAAACATTGTGTAAGTCAAAGAGATGAGCAGACATGTCTTGTCTATAAAATGTTACAGCTGGGGTACTATCAAAATGTTATACAGCTTAGTAGAAAATAAAACATAAACCACTGTACAAAACAAAGGATTGGGGGTAATAAAGATCAGGACTAAATGAAATGTAACAAGTGCTTTATGTAAACAGAGGTCATATATAGGTGCTGGGCGCGGATCCTGGCGACCTCAATCTCTTATTCACATTCTAATAATAATTGTCAATGCTGGGAAGAGCGGTGTCTGTGAATCAGGTAGATGGAAGAGCGACTCCCAGCCTGGCGACATGTTCCAGATTAAGTGCTGAAGAGCAAAGGAATCTGTGTAACATACAATCAGCACATCATGAGGTCCTGCACCTCCCTCTTACTATCTCCTCCTTGTAATATGGGGCCTAATGCTATATCCCAAGACTACTCCCACACTGCCAGAAAGTAAAATACCAACTCCAGAGCTGTCCCTCTGACGGTCTTCTTTGGTATTTGAGAAATAGAAGCTGTCAGGAGTCTCTGATATTTTGGTCATCATTTACCACACAGTAAATATCTGTATGTGACATTGACATCCCTGTAAATCTTCTATGGCCGAGAGGTGGACAAAACTTTCATTCCCACTGTCTCTCCAGTATATGACTGTCTGCTTTATGTAAAACCTCATTACAATAGGCCTCCATGTCCCCTGTGTCAGTGTGTCCATGTCCCCTGTGTCCATGTTCTGACGTGACGTAATAAATGAGTAAACAACCCCGTGTTTTATGAAATTCTTCTATGTGCTGATGGTCTGTGCATGACTATGGTTACATATGTCTTTCCTATGTTTTATGTGCTACTGAATCTGTACAAAGCTTTAAAGTAGCACAAAATGATACACTTCTCTCTATAAACCCTATAATGTTTTATTATTTTATTATTGTAAAAGTACCAAAATTCTATGTTTTCTAAAGTGCAACTCAAAACAGCTGAAAGATCTGGGGTAACTATGCACATATATCAAATGATATATACATGTTAACCTGTCCATAGCTGTGCCTCCTGCGCCTATTTACTTATGTACCCAGAAATCTAGTGCAGAAACAGACTTGCATCCCCTGCTCCTAATGAAATATGTATAAGGTACCATTTATTATAATAATACCGGAACAATAGCGCTTTACCGCAACGTCATTCCTCCTGTGTCCACAGCCAGATTCCTTTCAAGTTTTAATGTTCTGTACAATTCAAATATAACAAACAAAATTATCCCATTATATGAGGTTTATTGACAGACAAATAGAGAGTGCCAGGGTTTCCCTTTATGCTATACCCAATATCGTGCACCGTAACACAGTGACGCTTCATAAGGGGAATGGATTTCATAATCTAGAGAAATAGAGTGTAAGCAGAATATATTTAATTTCATCCCAGATTATGTGACATGATTGATAGAGGTCTGTACATTTTATGTGTTCAATCATTGGCTATTAACATAGTTAGGAGGAGAAAGTAGTTTACCCCAAAATCCTTAATATGCTGATGACACATCATACGGGACTACGCTGCGCACATAGTGTTACTATACTGAGTCTTCATCCACTATTATCTCCCTAATCCACTTTACTTTCTCCATAAGTGTTTTATGAAATGGTTTTAGCAAAGTCCTCAGTTTATTACTCCTCCAGCCTACATGTAATATGCTCCTCGAGTTTGGGGTACAGTGACTTTACATGGAACAACATATAGTAATAAAGCATTAGGTCAATTTATAAGTTACTGTATACGAAGCATACATGAGTGAGAAATAACAGTTATGTCCTATGTTATATTTACATAATATAATAATAAAAACTCTGAGATGGAAGATGAAGTTTTTTCTTTGTTTCAGGCTCCAAATAAAAAATCGTATGATTGTCGCTAATTCAGTTATATATTTTCTTGCCGTTAATGGCGAATAAATAAAACATTTCAATGCTGCTATAATTCTTTTACAAAATATGCATTTTCCCTATACTTTATTTTTAGACAGTGCATATGTTTTTTTTATCCTGCAATAAGAGGTCTGTGTGTAAATGCACAGCCTCGTGTGCTGGTACAATGTTGGAGCTTAAACAAAGCGTTCAAAGCAACAAGCGATTTTACATAAATAAATGAAATAACAAAACATTAATAAAAAAAAGAAAAAGTGACTCAGATTCGGCAACTGTGAGTCGGGCCCACAAGAGTCTAAACTGGTGACGTTTGTTCATGAATTTCATACAACAGTTTCACATTAGTCAGAAGTGATAAAAAATACCATTATATCCAGTGCTTATAACACTTAGGGACATGATTCTGAGCGTCTTCTCTATAGCACAAAGTCAAGTTTCACAATGTAGATTTGTTCTTTCCAGCTCGCGAAATGTGTTTCCAGCTTTTCAGGGTGCTTGTTTATATATATATATATATATATATATATATATATATATATATATATATATATATATATATATATATATATAAATAAACAAACAATGTGTTTTCCTTATACTGCTACTCTCAGTGTTTTACCTTTGCATAAAAACAATTATAAAATGTCAAAATTTGGTATTAAAATCTAGAAAGTTATTTTTGTACCATAAACAACTTTTTTTTATTATTTCGAGTTTGGGGTAAAGAAGGACTTCATAAATGTAATCAAAACCCAGAGGATCCAAGAAAAAACATAAGATCATCATGGGTTAAACAAATAATAATGTGACGCCGGATGCTGAACCGTCTTAATGAATATACAGTATTGCGTCTGTAGGAGCCTAAATGAAAATGTTTTGTTTGTAATAATGTGTATATTTATTTTATACATCTCTTGTTTGGTCTACAGGTATTCTGTTTAATCAGCCTTTAGACCTTTATATTAAATACATAATTCAATCGATCGTCCTAATAATCAAATATCCGCTTCATAATATTCTTTAGGCATTTACTAATCCAAATTCCCCAATAAATAAGCTGCTTAAATAGACTCTTTTTTTTCTTCTAAATTTACATTATATTCTTATATTCTCCACTGGACTTTTAAGAGCTAAACAAATAGTTTATTCAATGTATTTATACTGTTAAACAACGCAAAGTATTATTGTGTAAACATTTCTGGAGTAGCAGTGGTAGGAAACACATGCAGCCCCATCAGTAAGTTACTAAGTAGTTGTCTATGTTGGTATCTCCCATCACTGGCCACAACTGGACCTAAGTAACCCATGAAAAGATATACAGGAAACAAGACCCTGACCCCCCCCCCCCTCCACATAGTATGTCACCATTACTGACGATTGCCTTATTGTGTGAGTGAGATTATTGATGGAGTAAGGGGCTGCAGTTGGACCCTTAGCATTCTGGAATGAATATTACCAAATTAAGAGTGTTTGTGTTAAGACTGAATGAATGCCAGGGATAGGCAGTATACGGCCAGTCAGATCCAATAGGTGACTGCTGGTGAAGAGTAGCTTGTTTATGGCACATTCATGACAAAAATAGAAATCAGATGTCAGCCCCACACTCATGCCGGCACTGGCGCGCACGCATAGCTTAGTGTGAACAGCGCACATCTTCTTTTACATTTCAGAACATTTTCTAAGACTTTCTAGAAGTTTTTGTCTCTCCTCTTTAAGACATCGGCTGGCCAAGATTAAGAATAACAAACGTTTGGCACGCCAAAATACCATACGTATCTGTGAAGGGGAAAACATTGGAAGAGATCCCACTGAGCGTCATGGGAAGATGTTTACACGTCTGGATTTACAATATGTAAAATTCTATCCTAAAATAATTCAGCATAAAAACACATTCACAACCTGTTGGCTGGTACGTACCTGAGTGAGAATGTTTATACCCCATCTAAAAACAGTAACTCAAACACTATCAGCATCCAAAAGAAGAGAAAACACGCTAAATGTAAGACTTGTAAGACTGCTATGCGTTCATTATAGTTCAAGTCCTGATGTCCTTTTCTTACACATGTTCAGGTAAAATAAAATGAAAAAGTTCCAGAAAATCGAGGGTAAGTCATTGTGTGTCACACATGAAATCTTTAAGACCATTCTGTAGATGGGACTGTGGAAACCACATACACATGCAGGTTCTTCAGCAACTCCACAATCGGGAGCAGATTTTCCTCAGTTTCCTCCAATGTCAGTAAATGTTTCTAATTGGCGCCAACGGCCTCATTGGCTTCGTTATCGCTGCTATAGTCTGATTTGGGATCCTCGTCATACTCATCATACATCTCCATTTCGTCCTCTCCGTTCATTAAGTCGTTCCCGGCAAGACTCCCACTGTCCACTTTCATGCCATAGGTGCTCTGTATGACCGGGATGCTGGGCTCGGGGCTGGCTGAGGTGCTGGAGCAGTCTGACGTCATCTGTGGTGATGGCGTGGTGGCGGCCATGCTTATGGCGCCTGGGTACACCACACCTGTCGCTGTGCTGATTGGGATCTGAGGTTGTTGCCTGAAATACAACAAATGAATCTGTAACAACCCGGTGTGAACAGTGTCTAGTATAATGTAACTCTCGTGGCTTCTCACTCTATAAGATTTTATTCTTTATACAAAAGTTAGTTTTTAGTTATTTAGTTTTAATTTGTACTTTTATTTTTGCCATTTGTTAATATGATCTGTATATTATACATTTATGTTTTGGTCTTAGCTTTACAATATTCTATTTACACAAGATAAATGTTTATAATTTTATGTTATCTGAGATCTGCTTCACTGGCTGAGATGAGGCAGCAGACGCCACGATATGGATCAGATGGTTGTCAGTTCCCCTCTAGCTAGTCCATATCTGCTCTAAAGAATTGTGTGATAATTCATGGAGGAAAAACCCAGTTGAATATTTAATATATATTAAAAGCAATATAATTCTATACTATTAGCTATGTACAGTGCTGCAGAAACTATGTAAATAAATAAACATCAATAATAATAATAAAAATAATCTAGGAATATTCAGAGAAATGTTGGTGTCTCTGTCCATGGAATGAGTTGTGTACATTATTTACCCCACTGTGAAGAACTGTCGCATCTCCTGCCGCCGTGACCTCATGAGTTGTTTATATTCTCCGATGCGCAGCTTCTTCCCGTCCACGATGCAGGTGCGCTTCGGTCGGGGCTTATACTTGTAGTTGGGGTATTTCTCTAGATGGATCTTGCTAAGTCGTGCTTGTTCTTCATAGTATGGTTGTTTCTCTTGGTTGGACATTGATTTCCAACGGGAACCTACAGAGCAATCAATAAGCAGATATTAACCTCAACAACTGAGAGAAAGGCACAACGCGGGGTGAGGCCCATGGAGCATGGCGCTGGGCCGACTTATTATCACACCTCAGAAATGAGCGCAGCAATTCACCCTTATTACTGAACTGAAGGGCTCTTAGCTCCATTATGTCCCAAACGCTCTAATATTGTGACAAGAAAAGGCTGCTACAGAAAAATTAATATTTATTAATTTTGTATTGCTGGATTGCTAATTAAATAGATAAAATGCTACATCATTTGCCACTAAATACTTTTATTAAGCTCTTTTGTCTTTGGCTGAATGTGCCCAAGGCTACCCCAGCAAAACCTTCATGTGATATAAAGACCCTGGATCTGCTCGCTCGCAGCCTTGAAGGTCTCCATAATCTGCTGCCGACAATGCGCAGCTCTTCTACATACTCCTCTGAATGGGCTTTAACTGCTCTTAACAGCATCGAGAGGAACACAATGCACGCTCAAGCATATTATTATCAGAGACACAAAGTCGCATATCAGGCCCATTCCACATCACAATTCATTTAGCAATGAAAATAACATTAAGTGAGAAGTCAATGCTGTTACTATCATGATGCTGCCGCTTCAGGCTTCTAAATGACCCCCATGTCGTCCTGTGACACATCCTGGTCCCTGAGGTTCAGCCAGAAGAAAGGGAAATGCTGAATGATGTGACGCGGCCAGTCGCTGGATAAGGTTTTCCAGGCAGGACAATTACTCTCATTAGCCCGTGTCGCAGCCACTTGGCACAGGGACCAGTCGTTGCACACAATGAAGGAATGCTATTTTAAGCATTAAAATGCCTACATTTTGCATATGTAACACTCAATTAAAATAACTCTGGCAGGTTCTGGCAACAACTGTAATCCTGTCATTACGCACATTATTACTCTGCGCTGTATAAATACATTAAATGTTATGAATTTAAGACATGTCAGAAACTAAACCCAGCCCTGGAAGCTGTGTCCAATGCAGCTGCGCAAACGACCCTGCAGGACACGCGTGGGAGCGCTACAGCGACAGAACCATGGGCGAAGGAATATCCCAAATACTGAATGACAGGAAATTGTCTTCGCCAAGCTGAGAGGAGAGCTGGCTGAAAATACGTGACAGCCACACGTCTCACACAGCCTACGTATAGCATTGTCACACAGCACATGCTAAGTACATGTGTGTAGGACTGCCACTGCCGCTTGTACTATATGAATGTTACCTCCTCTAGTAATCCCTTTTCTCTATCATAGTCTACCAAGTGCTTATTCTTCACCCCAGCCCTAATATCTTCTCTAAGACCACGGCGTGTACTGCTCATCAGCAGAGGAAAGTATAAACGCAAGTCCATCATGTTATCAGATACTAAGAAGAAGTGTGTTGTATTTCTACAATGAGATCAAAGTTTAAATACTTTGTGTCTGTGATTCTTTCCACTCACCGAGGATTTTGCTGATATTTGAGTTGTGCATGTCCGGAAAGGCCTGAAGAATTTTCCTTCGCTCGTCTTTAGCCCAAACCATAAACGCGTTCATTGGTCGCTTGATATGTGGTTCACTGCTACTTCTTCCTCGCGCGTCTCTGTACACTCGCGCTTCCACAACCGTGGTGCCTCCTATTGGATAAAACATTTGTTACCTGAATATATCACATTCCAGGCATAAATAATCTCTACTATTGCAGAACAATAACAATAAAATAATGTGTATGACTTCTGTATTGTCTGTGTGTACGCATAAGATTGAGCGTCAGAAGAAATAATGGTTCCTGTTTATTGCTTGCCAGAAAAGCTTGCACTTTTCTATGGAGCACACTGCATAAAGATGATAGAACTACCTACTGACACACATGAAGCGAACCTGTTGTGGATGGATTGATCGTAATGTCGTTGTATTACAGGAACGGAAATATATCTTACAGTGGAATGCACTTCATTGTGATATCTCTCAATGCTACAGCTGACACGGAGCCTGGTATCTCAGGTACTAATATATACATCACTAAAAATATTCACTAATATCACTAATATACATAAATAAATCAGCAATTTAATGGTTTCTTAAGTTCCTAATTACTTGCAAAATGGTGTAAGCTTAACCCACTCCTAGCTCTCGCCACCTCTGGTCTCTATATTGCGTTGAGTCATGCCGCTTTATTGGCCGTTAGCAGCTTATCAATTCGGTTTTATTGTCAGGGACGGCGTGAAGTTTAGGTCTCTCTAACTGTACATTACTTAGTGCAGCGAGACGCAGCCCATATGTGAAACTCCTAAACCCCCTTGCGGTATCGCCTGATGGTTTTCATCTGAGCTTTAGAAGAGCTAATGACTGGGCTGATGCGTGTGGCTCGTGGCTTTGTGAAATAAAGGAAATATGACCCAGCTCCTGTCTAGATTTATATTTTCCAACTTTGCTTAACTGTCTGAGTCTACTTTAAAGTAAATTGCATCCACTTTACTTATCCAAATGGAGTTATATTCATCGTTTCATCAAGATAAAAAAAATAAAGAATAACTGGGCTTATTTTCAACATCTCAATGTCCTATTTTTATATTCGACTGGAAAGAATTTCAGCGGCTTTAAAAATAGTTTTTTTCTTTTTTTCCATGGACAGAGGATTTGAGAAGTTGTTGTGGTTGTGATCATCGTATAGTGACATCTTTGTCTTAGCATTTTCCTTTTAGAAGCTGCGGGCACAGACACTGCCCATAGCAACTATAAATATTTATCCGCTGCGAGAATCCACAATCACGATCATTCTTTCTAGACTGTAAAAATGCTAAATCATTAATATGAAAGATTATTATGAAGCATCTATTATATTTATCTGCTCAGCCCCAGCCAGTTCCACAAAATAAACTTCAACATAATTGTACAGATGGCGTAGTAAAATATATGAAGTATTATCAACATTCTGTCTGGTAGAGGAGAGGTGCAATGGGTTTAGTGTTTCTGACCACACTAATAGCAACGGGACTCTCCCGTCACCTCTTACGTCATTGTGGTATCATGCTATAATATCACAGCGCTACCAGGGGTTCATGTCATTCACTTCACAGAATCTGATTCATTTGATTTCAAAATAAATTGATCAATAATCTGAAATATTTAAACTTTGATTTCCTCTATATGATATGGCTTTTACAGGATAAATTTTAACATGCAATAACATTAATAATGAAATAGTGATCTTATGGAATTACTATATGGCCATAATATATTTATAAAATACTTAATGTAACCTTAAATACCAGTATTCAGTTGCAAGTGCATTAAAATATTCCATTACTTGTCCATGATGTGTGTGTGTGTGTATGTACATACATACACACACACACATATCTTTTATTTACTGGCCTAATATGGATTTATAGATTTAAAGGGTAGAAATAGTAATATTTAATTGGCTTTTTACACCACACACTGTATAATAATCGCTATTTCCTGACTGTACTGTAATAACTTACGATTATTTCGGGGGTGTTTAAAGCGCGGTTGTTTCCTGCGCAGAGAGCGCTGCCGTCTGCCCGTCGCATAAACACACAAACCAAATTAACAAAACCATTAAATATTCATGGTTACATTGTGATAAAACAGATTGACGATGCATTTTCCACATCATTTGTAATAAGTTAACAAATAGTCAGTTTAATGAGCTTCTTCTCTCCAATTCTTCGCTTCTAGGAAATGTGAAATCACACGAGCGGCAGAGAGTTATAATCTGTATTAAGGTGAATGTTCAGTTTATCTTCTACATTGTGCCCCAGTTCCTATAGATAATTACTGGCAAATAACATATAGGTGACTTTCTGCATGTCATGTACATGCATTGTGATGTTATATAATATATAGGGGGTGTATAATCCTAGTGCATCTTTATCAACCTCTATCATTGTAGATAATACACAACACTCACCTTCTGCGTCTTCTGGCCTTGTCAAATCGATGACACCGGGGCCCAACTTTCCGTCTTCACTGGCCTTTCCTGTTAGCTGAGGGCCCATATTTTCATAATGCGTCCTCTCCTGTGGAGAAATAGTAATTCTGTTACTGACTTGTAACATGGTGCGAGAATCAGATAATCCCAGCCAGAAAAACAAGTGTGTAACCCCCAGATCCCCATTTCCTGGGCCAGGTAAGGCCAGTGGAGAAAGGGTTAACAGCGATGACAGATGGAAGAAGAGTTAGTTGGCTTTGGAAAGTGTTCACACATATTGTATCATAATCTGCAAACATTATCACTGAATGCCAATGAATTACACACAGATATGTCAGTATTATATAGATTAGCAGGTGTCATATAGTGAGATATCAGTAATGATCTAAACCTGTGGAAAAGAGCAAAATATATTATTTTGGGCATATAGCAATATATAATGAACCCATGTATACAGCATTGTGTGTGTGACATTGTGTAGCAGAGCTTGTAACAGTCACTGTATATGCAGAACTGATATTTGCCTTTATTTTTCCAGTTTATTACTTTCTTACCTCCCTGTGTAACTGAATGAATATACTATAATAACATGTTTAATTTACTGCATAAAATATAAAGCAGATATCCCCCAGACACCACAGGACTGATGTCCACACCTATGCACATTTCTGCAAGAATTGCAGTACCTGCTCCCAGCCTGCTGGTGGAGCACTCTGCTGCCTTCCTGAGCACCTGTATGAAGGACGGGGGAGGGGGGGGGTATCTCTCTCTGTTACAGTCAGTGACAGACAGTCATGCTTCTCCCAATGGCAATATCACCTCCTGTCTGTAGTTTTCAATTGTTATCATTAATTTATTGTTCCTGTTTAAAGGAAGAAAAAGCTAAAGACAGAAATGTTTCCCTCACGTCTTGTTTCCTCTAAAGACTAAATGCAACATTGTGTTTTGCTCTGCAATAATTGAGGCTTCATTGTTCATTGCAAGAGAACAATATTATGTGTCATGTCAACTCTCATTTGCCGACGTGAAGAACCAGCCCTGATGTTATACTTAATCCATTATGTAGGAGAAAAGTGCTGATCGCGGCTCCTCTCATTGTGCATTGACCCACTTACGCGCAACATCAAAGCGCAGCACAGAGACATTTCTACAGATAAGACATGTAAATCAGTAGATCAGTATTTACCTTCCCGGCATCGCTCCTATATTCCCCCTGAGCCATTTCTTACAGGGCGACTACAGAGCATTCACAAATAATCTTCTGCATTAGTTTAACGTGCTGTGACGAGTCGTGTTATGCGATATGATTATGTGATTGACCAAAATGTGTACAAACCAGGAATAATATTTTAGGTAACATACACACAGTGTTAGGTAATATACACAGTGTTTCTGTAACTTCTGTGTGGGACATAAGACGCGACTTTTAGAAACGTATTATTTAACATTGTAATTATTTCTCTGTGTGGAGAAAAATGAGAACTGTAGAAACGCAACATTGTTACATTACTAAGTAACAAATCTTGTTCAGCTCTCTTATCCATCCCAGACACCTTCTCCCTCCCATCCATAGTGTTTATAGTGTCTCATAATACACCTACTTATAATACACTCATGTGTTATTAGTGACTCCTGTACAGCGTTGCAGACATGAGGTCGTTCTCTTTCCTGTCTGAGACCGATGTCTTCTAAAGTGTCTAAAGTTTCACTTCCAGATTTTGGATGGGAGCGGCTCAGATAGTGATTTCCTCTACTGTCAGAATATGACCTCAACTATTTCAGGATATCCAAACTATTCTATAAAATAAATACTTCACCTTCAAGTTATTTTTTATACACACAATACATGTATTAGAGTAATTATAATGAGTCAATAAGCTGCTGAATTCTCCAGGTTTCACGTCTCACATTTATACATGTTTTTTTCTATATTTTTGGTTCCTCTTCTGTATCCATAAAGTTAAATGATAAAAGATTAGTGATTAATGATAATTAATAATAATTCTAGCAGTAGTTGCCCCTCCCCCTACTCACCGCTTATGAATAGCTAATATTTCTGCATCAATCACGCGTGGGTATGATCATGGTCACTGAACAGCATTGACAATCTGTTCAATGTCTATTTCTCCTCTCCCTCAAGGAAGTCACAACATCCACCCCCCAGGAATTATCTGTGTATATGCATTATATTACCTTCCAAATACCAAGGAATAAAGAGCTACATGGACGGAGATAGAGGAAAGATCCTGTGTGTCCTGTAACTGATTCCTTCTCTTAATGTGCACTATATATATATATATATATTCATGGAGTTTTATACACTGTGCTTTATACACTTATTGGCTATTCTATAATAACAGGTGCGCCAGCAATAAAACGCCTCTTAAATTGATGCTGGAGATTTATACGATTCCATGTAACAATACTTTTTGTTGTAAAAAAAAGAAATAAAAAAAATAAAAAATTCTGTTTATTAATGCAACTTTACAACCACTCCATCCAGGATCCAGGCTAAATTAATGGCATTTTTATTATTTTATAGTGTCATTAAATTTTTAGAGATCGCTCTATCAAAGAGAAGTCATAAAGAGCCATAATGTAAACGGAGACGCTTAGATCAGGGAGCAGCGCATTCTGTGCAGTGTAAGTAAACTGCGCGCAATAAACCATATTTATAACATTGCTAAACATGGGAGAATACTTGGGACAAGTTTAGCAAACTGTTTGCAGTTGTACTGTGAATTGTGTACTTAAGGCAAAGTGGGACCATTTTTTACTCTAAATAAATGTTTTTTTTTTTATGTGTTTACGCTTTCTTTTGCCTCTTTACTTGCTAACCAGTATTAGGAATTACCGGTGTGTTGTGGTTCTGCAAAGTATCTCACAATGAATAGCGAGACAAGTAAATGGCTCGTAAAATCTAAACCCAACAATAAAAGTACAAAATCTTATGTGCACTACCCCCATCCCGCTCAATACTATATATTAAGGTTGATGCAGAATGTTCTGTACCTTATATACAGGTGCACATACATAGTGCTCTACCTGGACTGCTCCATAAAGTAATAGAATATCTTATCACTTATATCAGCATTACTGTGACTGAGTGTAGACACCCCCCCGCCCCCAGTAATAAATGGGGGTTGTCTGGCACGGCCCAGCCCTCCTGTGCAGGCACCTTTTATGTGCAAGTATCTGTATATGATATTCTGTAAATGTATATGTTTAGTGGGGAGGAAACTCCGGCGTGAGGGAAATAAAGACTGATTGTTCTCCGCTAAATGCTATTTACTGCTGCCAGAAGAGTAAGTTATTTTTTGTCAGCCGGTGCCCAGAGATGACTGATTACATCCATCTTCTGAAAAACAATATGAAGTGTAATAACACCCTGGGCACTCCTCCCTGCTGGATGGCCAGGCTGTGCCCAGGTTTAAATTATTTCAGCATGTTGCTGAAAATATCCCAGCACAGAGATGGAAAATGGCACAGTCACTGCATTGTCTCATTTTTTTTTCACTTTTGCAAACAAAACTTTTGGTTAAAGAATGTAAGGGGGCCGAGGAGAGCGGCATTTATTTCACTTGGCCACACATACGGGCAGCTCTCTGGGAAAAGGCCAACAGCCACAAAGAAACCTGGTTTAAACCACTGGGGGTGTAGGTGACAGCAGAGGATGCTGGCATTTTATTATATGGAACTGTTTATATTGTCTCCAAGCTTTCTCTACACCTACTCAACCAAAGTAATATAATATAATAAGTAACTAGATATACACGCAGCAACTATTACACTTTAACTTCACTAAAAGTCTTTAACAATGAGAATGCAGCCTATCCAGTCACTAGGAGCCAGTGACGTCGCTGAGAATGCAGCCTATCCAGCCACTAGAGACCAGTGACATCACTGAGAATGCAGCCTATCCC
>JABWIB010000120.1:123848-140507 GCA_016617825.1 Platyplectrum ornatum | reverse complement strand
CATGCGAGTACTGGGAAGACGCAGCCACGTATTTCATGCGAGTACTGGGAAGGCGCAGCCACGTATTTCATGCAAGTACTGGGAAGATACAGCCACGTATTTCATGCGAGTACTGGGAAGACACAGCCACGTATTTCATGCGAGTACTGGGAAGACGCAGCCACGGATTGCATGCAAGTATTGGGGAAATACAGTCACATATTGCATGTGAGTACTGGGAAGACACAGCCAGCAAACGCAAGGACTCCAGAAGCGTGTCCCTTCCTTAAAATAACCACGAATCAGTCTGGGTGGGACAGGACTAATCCCTGTCTATACTGTAACCCTTGTTAGTGCCTGTTATGTGTTGTGGGTGGATGTCCTGCCAGTAATTCCATCAGAAGACCCTCCAGTAACCATATTGCAAATTGTAAGTGAAATAAAGTCACTGGCTTATAGCGGTCATATTGTACATATTTCTCTATTACTGGAGCAGCCAGAGACCGACTGGTGATGTTCTATATATGCTGTTACTGGTTGCTGGAGTGATATACATTGCGGCTGTTAATGTCACCGCAATTCTAAGAGTATTATCACCTTGGTTCCTAGATTTTTACAGGAAACAATAAATGTATAAATACACACACATAAGTAAAAATATCATCCCCAGTCACTAGTAAAGAAACATCTAGAATGTCCTGATGTTCATGACTTCAGCCAGTTCTTAAATCCCAATCCCAGCATAGACATATATCCATGACCTAGCTAATGCTACAGGTTCCCTATGTCTACAGTCATTGTGGAGCTCGCATCCTGGATGAGTGCATATAACCACCAGACTTTCATATAATACAGAACTTCTGGCTGCCATATGAGACTGATAGACGCTCATCATGTCTATACACATGGAAAGCAGTAACATCTGCAACACTGCACCTGAAACATGAAACGTTTCAAAGGAGAGATATGTTATGGACTCACTGTGTGTACACTTCTAATGCATATCCTTCCTGAGATGGCATCTATCAGCATCTGAAATACAGCAAATGACGGAAGGGGGCTTTAGGAAAGACATCAGAGGGGGACAGACTGCACTCCACATGTCACATGCACCAATATCACTCTTCTGGCTGCTCTCTCATAACACTAGAGTTGTCACATAGCGATTTATACTACTTGATGTTACATGGAAGGGACACACTAAATGATCTCTCGTCCTCAATGAACTAGATTTTCCACCGAGGTGCAGATGTCACGAGACACGAGCACACTTCAATTATTGATACATGAATATTCATCTGTATAAGTGGAACAAGCCAGCAGGGAAAGCTCATTGTTTTACAGTGTCATCGCAACGTACAAGTCTATCATGTGCCAACCGCCGTTCAGGAACACTGCACACTTCCCTGTACAATGGAGCCTTCGGGATACAGAGAATGTGCTGATAGCAGCTTATAACATAACACACCCTGAGTGTAACACACCTCGCTCCCCCAACATTCCTGTCTTGACACGCAACAATGCACGGCTCAATCTATTGTATAAATAACGTTGCCGGTTCCATCACCTGCCGTCTCCCCTCCAGTGTTTCCATCACAATGGCAAAAGAAGAAAACGGCAAACCAGTAAGAAAACGTAATGTATTCGAGAGAGCGGTTATCTCAGATACACCAGCTTACGCTTCACTCTAAAAGATTTCATGTGTCCAGAGCTATAACAAAGCTGAACTGTGTGTATCTATATATGTTTTTAGTTTTTGTTTTTGTTTTAGGTTTTATGTACTAATAGCATTACATTATTACTCTGAAGCCATCTGAATACAACCACACAATAATGAATTTGTTACACGTGTATATTATCTCTAAGGTGAATCAGTCACAGGGAATAGCCAGTGCTGGCACCATCTCACCCTGCAGGAGAGGCGACTTCATAGCAGAACATGGATATAGGTGTGAGATGTGGAGAAGCCAGCAGTATATTCCCCGTATCAACATCACATTGAAACCTTCAAATATTAACTTTTTACTTCCTAACTCTGAACCATCTCCCTTGTAAGTGATTCACAGAGAGGACAGGTGGATGGTTACAGGATCGGTGTTTCACTGTTTCCTATCACACTTTTACCATTATATATTCTTCTGCATCGTGTTTTGGAGTAATGTGGCAGATAACCCCAATAAACCTGTATGAATATACCTATGATAATGGGCCACTACTGACCAGGAGTCACAATATTAATTATCATTTTATTACTTATTCTCATATTGTGAAACCCCCTGAACCTCAACCTCTGAGACTTGAATGATGTCAGTAGTTTCTGAAGTGCTTTTCGTTAGTGTAATCCCTTGGATAAGGTTCGCAGGTAGTTACCCTGTGGGGTGTATATGACATTACCTTATCGTTTCTGCAGTTGTTCAGAGCCATGTTGTTGAGTGGGATTTTCCCATCCATAGCGAGTGGCTGATGCTGATCTCTCTGTATCTGCTCCCTCATCTTCCGGGCCTCCTGTATCGCTTTCATCACCGTGTCCTGGTCTCCAAATAGAGCCGGCGAGTTAAGACTAGAAAGTATATCTATAATAAATACAGAGCGCATACAGGTTACTAAACATAAGCATGCGTTACAGGACACTTACATGTCTGGCTATAAGTGATGGATATAGGAGCATGGAAGACTGCTGGTTGTTAATAGGATCAGACACATTGTTTAGTGTTACACATATAATAGTGTTACACAGGGCTTCTCAGGAAAGGTCAAGAGCAGATCTCACTATTACAAGTGTCTGTACACCTCTGTCTCAGCTGGGTGTCACATTCCCCATGCTCCTGGGAGCAGGCTGCGTAGATCACTATAGTACAGCTCAATGGCTGTGTATTTCTAGTGATGGGGAGTGTGTAATCCACATGAGGGGGTATTTCTAGTATTGGGCAGTAATCAACATGAGGGGTATTTCTAAGGATGGGGTGTAATCCACATGAGGGGTATTCATAGTGATTTGCCCTCAGTGGATGTTAAGTGTCCATGTTGCGACAAAACCCCCTGGACACAGCCCACAGAGAAGGGGGGGGGATGTATGGCGTGTCCTGCACAATGGTCACAGCACCTGATTTGTTTGTACAGCTGTTTATCGGGAGGTTTTACAGTTGGTTTCCTTGGAAATGTACTTTAGGTCTTTGGTGTGTTGTTGAGACATCCTTATACTCCAATAGATGTAAATGGCACATAATATGCCTCTTACCTAGAGAGGAGCCTCGGCCTAGGACTCCGCTAATGGGGCTGGGGATCCCACTCTTTGACAGACTGACGGGACTGGTCTTACTGGGTGGGAAGAAGTTCTGCGTTGGGGACGTAGGAGACTTTAATGGCTCAGCCGTCTTTGGTCGTGATGACAAATTCAGAGGCTGCGCAGCTTCATCCTGCTGAAATGTCACATAAACAATGATTAGAAGAGGATAAATGGGGCACATTAGCACGTAAGAAAGCGCAGTTACTTTACACCTCCAGACAATGGCAAAAACAAAAGAAGCTAATTATCCACATACTCCAATAACCTCCAACCAGCCCTCATTAATTCCCTGCGCCAGCCGCCTATTTACACAACACACTCTGCAGCTCTGTGGCTGAAAACCTGAATTACTGCACATAACAGTTCACTTCTTAATGTGTCTGAATGAACCCAGGGCATTTACACAGAATGATTTAATCTCTCTGCGATACAGAGAATCGTCCTCTTCATTACTTTACCAGGTATCTCCACAATATAAAGGATTTCACTGCATTTAGAATTAGTGAATAAGCTGGTAACATTGTACTTTGCGTGGTCTCCAGTACAGTTTCCTTCCTTCTATTTTTATCTAGAAGATAAACCATGTTATGTTTGCTAAAAATGTAATGTAGAGATTAAAGGAAGAATCGCTTTACTTATTTTACTAGAGAAATATTTCTGAATGTTATCGGATTATATTTCATGCTGACTTTATCCAGACTTCATATAGCGCCCGTTTCCTTTCAAACATAAGAATTAGAAGTAAAAAAAAAGCTTTCTATATGCAGAACTTACTGAAAAGCAGAATATTGTGCATTTCCTCTATAGTCTGGGATGTCTGCTCCTTAGGTATTATTACAGAGAACCCTACTCTCTGTTATTTAGTATAACACACAGGGCCCTGCCAGCTATAATGGAGGACTCATGTGATGTGTGGTACAATGGAAGCTGAGGTTCAGTAGCAAGAGATTGGTGCCAGCTCCTTCTCTGGTGCTACCAGCAGTGTGCACGCAACCGGGAAAGTCTTAGTCAGCCGGCAAAGGTTTACTTTGGGCTGCATCCATGTGCGTCTGGTGACACGCAGCATGGTGTCTGCCTAACGCTGAATAACAAATGTTTTATGGCCACGTTACTTTAACTTAAAGCCTACGCTTTGTGACAAAGGGAAAATACATATAATCCACAGTTACTCATAAATGAAATCTCTCACACATATGCAGTGATGAAGAAGGTTCTACGTCCAGCAATATGGACTCTGTAAAATAGGTTTGTACAGTCAGAGTTGTGTACGTGGGGTGTATCCTCATCCCGTGTGTAGAGATTACAGCCTCATAGACAGCGTCACTTGTGTTTGGCATAACAGGATTTCCATACAGAAAAAAATCCATTCTCACTTAAAACTTGTCCTAGCAGTGAATGAAAAGAATCAAAAGTAACAACACAACAGATAGAGAACAGGTAGAGACCCCAGCATTGCCAGTCACCAGTCCTTCCTCTGCTCACAATGGTATGACTGTGGTTCTTATCTGCCGTCACTTTCTATGTTTCTATGTACAGCTTGGAGCAGAGAAGGGAGAGGGGTGATATGATAGCAGCTTTCAGATATATCAAGGGGTGTCACCAGGTGCAGGAGGGGGGCATTTTTCAAAGAAAGAGGTGTAGTAGAACGCGAGGGCATGCGTATAAACTGGAGGGTGGTAAGTTCAGGGGAAATTCAGTGCAAAATAATTATTTTACTGAAAGGGTAGTGGATAAGTGGAATAGCCTCCCATCAGAAGTGGTGGAGGCTAATACTACAGAACAGTTTAAGCAGCTTGGGATAAATATAAGGGGATTCTGAGTCTCAAACAAAATAGCGATTAAATTTGGGTTGGTATAGTTTTAAATACACAATGGGGCAGACTGGATGGGCCATGTGGCTCTTATCTGCCATCACTTTCTATGTTTCTATGTTATACAAAATGTTTCCATGGGTTCAGGAGAGTTTAATTGAAGGTGGCCTAGTACTTCATAGTAAAGACCCGGCCTAACAGATACCATCACGCCATCACTTCTGGTTCCAGCTCCCTCTATTTGTACAGTCCATTAAATGTCTGATCCCTGTCACCAACCCATTTTCCTTCTAATGAATTAACCCAACTGATGAACCCAACTACAGACCACAAAGAGGAAAATCGGTATTTAATTCTTTAACTAAAATTTTAATATTATAAAATGTATAATTCGAGGCACAATAAGGCTCAGAATCATAAACCAGGGCCGTACATTGGACTCATCGTAGACAGGGTGGTCGGAGATCTCAACTCATGGAGGTTGTACAAGACCTCGTAACTCTACATAATTCGAGGCCATCTGTTCCCAGACTTCTGTGTTTACTACTGTGTTCCCCCAACAAGCTGTACGCACTTAATAGGTTACTATTAAATAAGAGTAATAAGATACATATTTTCATTCTCACAGGATAAACAATGTTTTATTTACTTTTTTGGCACATGGAAAATGCATTGAAATGTGTCTTGGCAGATGGCTGTCTGTTTCCGGAGCCAGCCATGTTTTCTTTGTGGAAAGCAACAATACGTTTTCCTTATATTAATGTGACACTGTGTAATTCGCCACAAACACATGGAGGGAATTCAAGATGCACCGAATGCTTAGTGGTGTGGTGAAGCCTGGTGTTTGTTCGTCTATGTTGGACAATGAACGAGCATCACAGAGAAAGCCCCAAAAACTAATGGAAGTTTCCTACAATTGTACCACATATTACACAATTCTCTGCTTTCCACAGAGACTTTAGAGAGAAAGTACTGAACCCCCCCCCCAATCCTTCTAAGGATTGATATCTACACGACTAACCACCTCCAGTAAATAAATCTTAACATGGAGGAATCGCTGAGTCCATAGAGATGAAACGTCATTAAGAGCAATAAATGTGGACTGTGAGGTCGGTAGGTAATCCGAAAAACCAGCGCCATTTCCAAAGGAACCCTCTGACGTGGGTCCTCACACCTTCCTGAGCCCTTTCCACCAGACAGAAGCTGATTCAGCGGAAAGTGATGGACGCACAACCCTTGAGGGTTACGCAGATTCCTGGCTGGGCGCGCAGATAGCGGAGACACAAGCCCGAGATGCAGCGGCCGTTTCTCCGGCGTGTTGTGTAGATTGTGGTGCTGGAATGAGACCGCTGTGTGCCAGGAACGCTGCCCACTCTGGTTATTAAGCTTCGTGCACAACTGTAAAAACACAATTTTACGTTCTTTGCCCTCTTAAAATTATTTACTTTTTCTCCCCCTCCCGGAGCCTGCGCTGTGTAACATGTGTCTGTAACCTTATGAAAACTTTGCTTTGGACGCTTTCCACTTTTGTATATTTTCACCATCGTGTGGACGTGTTCTCACTGTCATTTCTGTAAATACTGATGTACGCGCTGAGCATCCCTTACGTGGCGCTGCCTGGAGAGTTTGCAGCCATGAGCGGAGTGTTTGAAACACGTTTCGTTACTAAATCAATCATCCGTCTCCATGGAAACCATTTCTCTTTAATAAAGCATTTGATTTGATTTATTTCCCTAATATTTTAATGCTGCGTGTCTGGTAAGTGAAGGCAGATGTGAGGTAGGTGCTATGCAGCTGCTGTCACACGAGCTGTGTGCAGACATTGTATAAAAACAGGACAACGAAGCGTCGCCGGGCGACCGCTATTACCAACACGTCTTTCATCAACCCGGGGTAGATCACTTCACTGTATACCGGGGCAAGGAGCAGAACGTCACATTTCACAACATTTAGATCACATTCCCCCCTCAGAGACACAAGGACGGAGTGATTTATACATATATATATGAACACGATAAAAATGTTTCTGTCTATTCCCTATCCCGTCACCTTAATCTGTGTGATGGGGCTGGTCCCTCTCTTCTCACTCTTCATGCCGGTTGGTGATAAGGATCCTGTGGAGTTTTGGGGCTGTGGGTTTGGTGGCATCTTGGCTCCCGGAGAAACCTGCATGCTGGCGAGCTGCGCTGCATAGAGCTGCTGTAGAAAATACAGAAGAGCAAATGCAGATGATTATCACCCTGATCATACAATAGCCCACGCCACTATCTCCCTGTACATCGCTGTTACCTGCCCTATCCATAGTACTATATAGAGCCGCCAATATGTATTTCTAACTACATATTAAATGTGAACAATTCCTTCTAAAGTTATACCTTTTTTGTGAGATTATACTTTATAATATTTATTCTGCTTTCGTTATTACTTTATAAGGAACACATCTAGGTTACGTAGGTTTAGAGTTGGGTAGATGAAGTATTTTTTTTAAGGTTTTAATGAGGGTTTAGATTATTATTTCTGGGTTTTGGATGACGGGAAGTTTAGTATGAGGTAGTGAGGGTGGGGGGTTAATAATGAGAATCTTAATGGTTTATAATCTATTCTGCTGGGTAACAATAAAATTCTGTGCTATACTATGCTGCACCTTAAACATAACAATATCACAGCACCTTATAACATAACATAATATAACATACCACCTTATAACATAGCATAACACTACCTTATAATATAACATAACAGCACCTTATAATATAATATACCAGTAATATAACAGCACCATATAACAGCATCTTATAACATAACAGTGCAATATTCACTCCATTCTCTGTTTTTTGTACATTTTTCTTGTTCCTTCTTAGTAAATGTCCTGGAACCAGCGCTGGAGGGATCTTTCATTTCTCTCAAGTAAAAAACCAAGTCTGTTGAGACCTAGTTAAGAAACGCAATTTGCCGCTGTACTAAATAAAATATGCAAATCTGTGATACTTTATTTATGGAGAGGAACATTCAGCGACCGAGACAATGAGTAATTGGGTTTCANAAGACAGAGACACAATGAGGTGATTTGGGGGGCACTGAGGAATTTGCATTAGAGGAGGGGGCTTCAATCTTATAAGAGAATATTGTGCACAATATGTGACATGGTGCCCCTTGTAATTAATTATCATCATCGCTGTGACTGATCAACATATTGCTTGTAATTAATGTGCTCCTGAAAAGCTGAAGGTGGGTGGCGAGTGCATGTTTCCTATGAGAGGTTAAGAAGAATGAAATGTAAGATAAATAGCAATTGGCAGATCTGTTTGCTCACCCATGTGACAGAGCCTGGGGCAAAGCTTCTGCCAGTGGTGTGTGCCAGGGAACCAGATGCTAGAACTTAAAAATATGTTCTGCATCTGTGTAAGATGGAGCGTCAGCCCCTCAGAACAGGGGAGACGAAGCAGGGTCTCCATAAGTCTCTATGAATGCATGGCGCTCACCAACTACCTCAATCGTGAATATACTTTATAGTGTGTGTATATATGTGTGTGTGTGTGTATATATATATATATATATATATATATATGTGTGTATATATATGTGTGTATATATATATGTGTATATATATATATATATATATATATATATATATACACACACATATATATTGGAGTGGAAAAGAGGTAACACACGGCATCTTCTATCACCTTTTTCGTTTATGATGTGTACAATGGAGCTGGTAATAGAAAACTCTGATCTTCCACTTTTCAGAAATTCAGAAATTTCAGAAACAAAAAAAAAAAAATGTCTATTTCACTTTGATGATCGATCCCCCCCCTTCCCCTCCATCTTTCTCCACTGCAGAAACAGTACAGATAAGAACTGCCCACTATCTGATTTCTATTCACCCACTTGTGCATCAGTGTCACCCCCTTTGAGAGTCATTTGGTGGGGTTGGGATATTGTGTAACTAGTGATCTAGAAGCTGACAATTGTCTGCATTGTGTCCCTGGATTGTATTCTCACTGTGTGCCTCAGCGGATGCCAGCCTGGCACTATAACATGGTCTGTATGCATTTCATTATTTTAATGGTAATGTTGTCTGATTGTTATATTTACTGTAATAATAGCCCTTCATGATCCCAGCCTGCAGAGCTGAGACTGGACATAGAAAAGGGATATAAATCCGTGGTGATGATCTTGGCCTCTTCTGGGAATATCCGGCAGCATTAGCAATTAGTGGCACTGCGTCGTTGCCTCCATGAGAACAATTAATTCCAGTAAGTGTAAAGTAAATCTCATTGTCCTCTCACAAACATAAATGTCTGAAATTCTGCCCCAGAAGATTTCTCTTTAACCTTAAACACTGAAATCAGCTGCTCTCATCAGACCATTACTCCTACTTACTACTCCCTCATACCCCCCTGGATAAAGGGGTCCTCTGCCTCTGTAAACCATCCAAATGTCTTCCATATGGAGGGCTGTGACGTAAGCCCCTGGAGGGGAACATATGTACAGCGTAAATACAATGTGTCCGACATCATATCTTTTTATTAACGCCCTTCCCTGACCCATATAGAAATAGAAATCTTTGTTTTCCATATCGCCTACATGTAACATAGCACTGTACAAGGAAGGTCACTTTATAATACAAACCAAACAAAGAAGGGTTAAACATTGTACAGGGAAAACATATGTGACCTCACCCCACCACTGCCTTGTTCCCTATGTATACCATGTATGTATAGGAGAGGTTCATACCTACATACACTGCTACATAGGAAATATGTCACATGTCTCCAGTCTGATATCAAAGAAAGCTGAGTTTATAAAGTATTAATGGAGATTATATGAATAGAAAATCATTTTCAATATTTAAAATAGCTCCACAATCACAAATCCTGTGTATAAATAATGTTTCATTTGAAAGAGAATAAGGGATCCTACTGACAAACACAAAAGCTTGTGATATTCAAATCCGTCAGTCTTTCATTCCTCTGATGTGACCGAGGCTCTCTCCGGGACAGGCTCCCCAAATCCCCTCCAATGAGATGAACATAAGAGAGCATCCTCTGGCGGCACGTGCACATGAAAGATGATGGTCACCTGTCCGAGGAACAGTGGTGTCCTCCCCCCCTCCCAAGTGCTAGAGTGATAGCTCCCCTCCTCAGCTCATTTCCCACAGTCTCTGCGGAGAGTTCTTACTCTGGACCCGGAGCAGGGATTTGATACAACTCAGCGCCCGGGGTAATACCTCTGTCCATCTGAGCGTTAAATGAGCCATTGAAATAGCGCTTAGTTAGAGAGAAATATAGCTCAGCCGCGTCTAAGACTTTCTCATGTCTGGCCCCAGCTGACTATGAAAAGTGCCTGTTCCTAGACCTGCAATTCATCTATAATCTAGCACTATAGAAATACCTGCATCTGGCTGGGACCTGAATTGCACAAGTCTTTTACAATAGTCCTAAATTCTAAACTTCGGTATATATATCTTCTATATATTCCACACTCTATATTTTATCTTCTGAAAAAGTTTTGATTGCTTTTTTTTTTTGGACAGCAGGAGGACAGATGACAGAGAGCAAAAATATACTTGATAATTAGTCTTGTCTTTGTGAGCACAACTTATTGTAAATGTCTTTCATCCCAGGATCCCTTGCAAGGAAGCAGCGGAGCGATGATTCAATATTATTACTGCTCCAATGCACTAATCGCTTAAAGAGTAGTAAAACTCAGCACTGACTTCCACAAGGCTCCTGCCTGGAGGCAAAGCTCCCTGACATGGTCACATCCAGATGTCAGGAGCAATATCCAGGATCTGATGCAGCAGCCAGCTCCGTTCCAGTATGGTTTAACATCTGTCTCATCTGCTGCTATGCAACCTGCTGGGTGCAGACTCCGGAGCGCAGCTCTGCTCTCAGGTCCTGCTCTGAACACGCACATTTGGACGCTATCAATTATCTCTGTCATATTGTTCTGTTCAGTGAATTACCTGCATCCAAAGAGCTTCTTAACAGTCATTAGGTTTATCGGCTAAGTGGAGGGCTCGCTCTTCACAGGACAGCGCTTCGCTCTTCATTAATGTGAAATGATGACTGCACGGAGCAGATGCGGCGCAGAGCAGGGACACCCATATAAATGGCTGCTAACATCAATTTCCTCCATTTATACGTGTTTTAATAAAAACTAAGCAACAAAGAGACTTACTGCAAATAAAGTATAAAGCGCCACATTATCACCATCCTGTGTTACGATTTTTGATTATTAATTCACTCTCAAAAATTTTTGGTTAATTTTATGCAGAATAAAGTAAAATAACTTGGAAGAGGCTGATATCAGCCTAGATAATAGGTCTGCTTAGAACATGGAATGCTTTATGTTCTTTATATCTAAAGCGTTATCAGGGTTCTTTATTATGTGTTTCATTGGCTGATAATGAGAGGAGATTATTGATTTTATGCAAACACGTCAGGATGCAGATCCTCGGGGGCGGATTCTGGGTATGGTCTGAGAATAGTACAATGAATGAAACAGACTGAATACTGGACACTGTGTTAAGAAGCATTCAGCTGATCTCTGAATGTCACCGCGTCTCTTACCATACCCTCTGACGTAAATTCTTCTATCTCTCTACCACTGCGCTTTCTGTTATTTTCATTGTTCAGTGTGGATTCTGTGAGTCATCCCCATTTTTATTCCACATTTGGTTGAAATCTTCTTCGTGGTCGCTGTGAGATTAGGAGACTTCACTGCAATCTTTAAAATCTGAATTGAAAGATGTTCAGATGCCCCCAGACGTGTGTGGAAGGGTCACGTAGGACAATGCGGCAAATTGTAAAGTAAATGTTTTCCTGCCCTTTGCTGGAAACCCTAAAATAGCTGAGAATAATCCCTGCGGAGATCGCATTATCCCTATGTGCAAAGGACAGCGCGTGCTCAATCATCTACAAGACCATTACCAGCCAGAAACACTCTCCATGACGCCAACTGCTTGAAATTGTTTTTTTTTTTAAACCCTTCCTGCGATAACCCCATTGCCAGACAGTGTGACAGAATTTAGGTAAACTAGTGGCAATTATAATAAGTAGAAAAAACGACACAATTGCCCTCTGACTGTGATCCAATGGGAAGTAACAGAGAAACGTAATGATAATCATTCCATGGCCGGAGTGGAGACAGAGGCGACACTTTTGCGTTACTCTCCTGTCATCAGTCTGCCACGGACGCTCTGGGGTGTTCCATATAAATCACTGCGCTGGAACAAAGCGCTGACGGGAGCCCAACCTCTGTCAGATGCTGACAGCTTAGTATTAAACCCTATAGACCCTAGTGTGTGCGTGTGTGATGTACACCAGGTTTCTATAGGACAGGGAATGATTCATGATATGATGATGATTATGATATATATAGGGGGACTATATAGATATACTGACACATGTATTGTGCCGTGTTCCAGTGTATGACATGTTACAGGAATTACCACTGATAGACGCTAACATCCTCCATATATCCTATGACCCGTTGCAGCCATACATTGGAGGAGTTACTTAGGTGTTCCATATACATTGCATTTCCGTGCTATTTTACGGTTTTACAGCTAGCATTAACCCCTCGGGGTTGCAGACTAAGACACAGTTAAAGCAGGCAATCTGAGCATTACTGTAGTGGCCTGGAATGAGACGGGGTAGAAGCGTTTAAGTGCGTCTAAGCATCATTAAGAGTGGCAGATCTGCCGGAGACGGGCTGGGTGACTGAGCACATTACAGACACAGCATTGAGGAAATTAATTTTCTTCAATAAAGTCATTTTTAAGCCTCATATATTTCACAATCTAAACATATGTCACCGTTTCATAAACAGGATAAATGGATTAAAATAATACATTACCGATATGCTGACACTCGGAGATATTTTAATTAGAAATGTCTTGGCTGGGTGATCTTTAACTCTGTGTGTTTGAGGAAGGCGTACACGGGCCATTTACTAGTCAGGAGGGCGACAGGTATATCTGTCAGTCTCCCGGGCTACTAACATTAACCCCTGCAAACAAATGGCTTTTATATTGCACTCTCGGAGAGCCTGAAGCACTTTGTAGAGAGATTCATCCGCCAGAATGTGTCATTTCATGGAACAATATTTCTTGATAAAAGGCCACCTTGGAACATTGTAGTTATTTAAAGGCCTTATTTACATGTGTGACACATTACACGGGGCCGCCGTGCGCTCCAATCCTTCATAACGTTCTCCTAGAGACAGCAATAAAACAGCTGAGAGAAGCAAATGTCGCCCCTCAGCGCAAATTTATGTGGCTGAGGGGACGTGGTGCCCAGTGACAGACACCCTGATGGTGCGTTGTGCCCTCCTCAGCCCCCAGATAATAGGTGTAATCAGACTCGGTGACTCATTAATAAGTGCTGCGGCGATATCCGGGATTATTGTTGATCAGTTTAGGGTATACAGGACTCTATAATGGAGGAATAGTTCTATATTTAGCCGGGTTACACTTTGTGGCTGAGGCTCTTTATCCGCTGTAATTCCTTCAGGCATCTACTTGAATTTCTCAACTATAAATAGAATATTCAGTCTCTCGTGTAACGGTCAGATGAACCCGGGTCTGCGCCCAACTCTCTCATAAGAGCGATTATCTCACAGATGGAGACACAGTAATTAAGATAAATCCACCGGTCACACAATACGCTCACTTACACTGACACTGGTCCATTTACATTGTATCATCTACTATTCACCACTACTCCTGCTGCTTCCTGTACCCACACACGCTGGTCCTGATCACTCTCCAGCATAAAGGAGTGGATTTAATCCCTAGTCACTAATGTCATATGTATGTATATAGATATATAGATAAAACAAACATAAACCCTGCACCAGGGACGAAACTCCACAAAGTGATATAGAAACAGGGCTACTACAGTTGATAAATCTCCCCAGAGTAATGTGTGGTGCAGTATATCATGCCGTTATTCACACACACCCTCGCTGGAAGTATGGCTGACGTCCCACTGGCTTTGTTCTGGCACATACCTGAAGCTGGAGCGGGCTGAGTCCAGAGGCGGCGGCAGCTGCCATTGTCGATGGAATGAACTGCACGGGGTAGTTATCACCTGTCGGCGGGAACAATAGAAGCAGGTTCAGGCACTGAGCAGACAGGACAGGTTACATGTGTTGGCAGAATACAGCGCACATCTGTAAATCCTCCTCACAGGAGCTTATGCCATAGTGCTAAGAATTTTACTTTACACATTTCTAATATCTAAATTATGTAAATATTGATAATATATATAATATATATACATGAAGGTTCATGTGAATGACCCTGTACTTACCCCAGAATGTGAATACAATGTAAATATATACAATTCATAGGAATGAAAACCATCACATTTGTCTACAGATTTATCATTACAGGGAGCCGCTGTATATTAAATAAACACGCAAATAACCCTCTATTTAATGCATGTCAAAAGATACTGTATAATCCCATCAGATATGATCGGGGAGGAGCTCATGACATCCCATGTAAATGTAGATCACCGAAACAGACGTCTTTGTTGGACAGCCAATATGAGATAGGCCGCCAAGGATAATCGCCGTCATCTTCTATAAGATTAGAAGCTGAAGCTTCATTTACCATTTAACACAACAATGAGGTGTAACAATGTCATTAAATATTTTCTTGCTCATTTGCAGCTTAGAAGATGAATTGTGGGTCATGGGGCGCACGTTAGATGTGTAACAATGCATAAAGTAACTACCTAAAGAAAAAAGATTTCCATCTCCAGTTTCAGCATGAGGTGACACCCAGAGAGTCCACATTAGCGTTAGAAGTCCCTCCGTAATCTGACCAGCCGCTTTACATTCTGTCCATAATACCTCATCAGACCATTGAGCACAGTGTGCGTTACACACAGTCCGGTAACAATTGGCAGCTGATTGCATATGAAGATCTGCTACAATGCGTCTGCTAACGCTATATTGTGCTGGAGTCACACAGAGCAATATTCAAAATATCCCATCTGATTTTCCTCCTTCCATGTGGTTGATTTTGGTTTGCTGACGACCATTTTATTTATTTTCATCCTGACCCCCACCAAAGAAAACGACACAATTATTTCCCTCCCTTTCACTAAAAGTCTTAACAAAGTATACACAGATTTAAAGTTAAATAACTTTACTTTTGCCTCTGTGCCGTAATAGTGAGAACAGGAGACGAGAGGGGGCTACAGGAGTAATGACGCCTTACAGAGGAGGGAAATAACCATTTCAACTATCAGCGGGAACTATTTTGGGTGCGGAGCCTCTTTATAGGCCATGAATTATTCATGAATGCTCTTTTGTCTCTTCAGATGTTCTTGCCTGTAATGCCTGACATCTTTAAAGAGAATTTACTGCGCAGTAAACACAATTTTCTTTACGTGGATCTATATTGCTGGTGGGGCATCGCGGGAGGCAGCCATTGTGTCTATTCATATTATATTCATACCATTTAATACTATATAGCAATTCATTTTATTTCCAGGTNATGCAGCAGCATTGAGGGATTCAGGATAGGTATAGGTGACGTGGGGCATGGGCGATGCGGGGCAGGTGTGGGTGACACAGGGCATGAGTGGGTGGTACAGGACAGGTATGAAGGATACAGGATAGGTATAGGTGATGTGGGGCAGGTATGGGTGACGCAGGGCAGGTGTGGGTGATACAGAACAGGAAAGAAGGATACAGGGCAGGTATGGGTGACAGAGGGGCAGATATAGGGGATGTGGGGCAGGTATTATGGATGGGTGACGCGGGGCAGGTATGGGTGAAAGGCATACATTCTCTGCTAGGATGAGTTAGTAAAGCGTTCAGTAAGGACATAATCCTGGGATAGGAATTACAGATATCTCCCTTTGTGCAGAAACTGAAAGGACTGAATATTTATTTGCTATTTCCATTGTTCGATCCTGTCCAAATATTTTAGAAAGGAATGAGCCTTAATTCAGCTCAACAAGTCCCAACATAATCAGTTATTTCTGCAAAACAATAAAGGAACATTACATAACTCTGCTCTGCTCTCGATCACAATAGAGATTGACAAGAAACGCCCAACACGAGCTCACACATCTCCTATAACACCAGCTGCAGATAAAGGGCACATATAATGCATATCACATACTGTCGGGGTCTATGCAGGAATACACTGCATGATCAATGCACTCAGAGGATCACAGCGATGCAGCGATCGCAGCTTGTANACACTAGCAGAGGCTCCAGATACAGCATCCGTAGCCTCTGCGATTTTTACATTAGCGCAGGGATTTGGGCATGTGGCCTGCCCCTCTGCCTACGCTCTATTCAGAGCTGCGTTTTTCCGCTGCAGCCGCCAGAATGAATCAGGTCCTAAATTACTAAAGCTGGCCATACACTATAAGATAAATTGTTCCAATCGAAAGATTTTTCAAGAGTGGGCAAAACCATGTAGAATTGCAGGGGAGGCAAATTGAATTAACTGCAATTAGTATTACAGGTGAGAAATAATGTTTCCAGCAAAGTGTAATAACAGTGTAACAAAAACGCTGGTCAGTATCTGTGTGCAACATGCAA
>JABWIB010000120.1:96273-116993 GCA_016617825.1 Platyplectrum ornatum | reverse complement strand
TATCTATCTCTCTATCTATCTCATATCTATCTATCTATCTATCTATCTCATATCTATCTATCTATCTATCTCATATCTATCTATCTATCTATCTCATTTCTATCTTTCTATCTCATGTATCTAATTTCTATCTTTCTGTCTATCACACATCTCTCATATCTATTTATCTCATATCTATCTGTCGATCTATCGTATTTCTATATATCCATCTTCCTCTCTATCTCATATTTACCACAACCTATATGGAGATCACACTGTATATAATCTCTGTATATACAGTTATTTGGGGCTGTTATAATGTATTGGTATCTGTGAATGTATTTTTACCACAATACAGTAATGTTGGAGCTTCCTGACCTCCGCCACATCCTGCCTCCTCTACACGATTNTGCCACTGATAGATTTCACACGTTTATGAGGACACTGCATGACAAACAAAGATCCCAAAATAAACACAGTTTAGCACCCCATCTAAGCGATGGTGATGCCCTATTATTCATCCGCATTGCGCTACGGACAATGTGGTGTAGGCCCTTAAATGAACAGGCTGAAGAATGAACTGGAAATGTCGCAGGCCATTGCCATTGGTGCAATGTAAGGCTGTATAGTATAGGAGTCGTTGGCGAGTCTCCAGTGTTAACAAGGATGATATACATATATTTAGATGATCCATTGTGTAAACCAGTTCTCCCGCACTGAGCAGGACACAATGTAATTAAAGGCTAATGAAGGCACAAGTGATACACATCCGATACTTCATATCACACATGGGACAGTACAACCGCTCAACAATATTGTGTGTGCGTGGGTTACACGCTTACTGCCGAGCGTATGACGAATGCTAACAGCTGTATCCGGGCTCAGACTCCCCCTGTGGACACCACGTCTCTATGAAGAGATGAATAAAGTAGGTTTTGTAGGATAAGGTGACTGTCAGCCTTTCAAATGTATAATCTTGTCAATTAAATATTATTGTTAAGATCTAGTAGTATGTTAGAATCACTTTAGAGTGCAACTAAGGAAAGCCTGTGTATGTTTATTACTCCTGAAGGATCTATTAGTGGGTATTTTATTCAGATTTCTGGCGTATAATCTGCATAAACTCAGCATATTGTTATCCCCCTGTGAGTATTTGTTTGGATAAAGCCAAACAGCAAAAGCTCAATTTCTGCAACTTCCAGGAAAGTCTGGAGAAGTGCGGACGCTCTAATTTTAATCAGGTTGCGGCAGTTATCGGCGAGGACGGGGGAGACGCCGATTATGCAAATGGTCACAGTCAGTGGTCACTGAGGCATCAAGCGAGACGGAATTAGTCAATTATGTGTAACCCTTCAGAAAAGCCTAGTGAAGATATATGGGCGCAATTTCCCACCTCGATTTATTGTGAAATATGGAGCAAATTACGGCTTAATGATGGTGGTTTTTGGAACACGTAGGTTGTTATCGGAGCGCTCCGCACTCTCTGCCAGATTACTCTTAACATTATGGATTGTAATGTGTCACTTAACGCTTCACCTTTACATTTCAGGTGATTTACTTCACCTGGAGGAGCAATCGATTCACCGCACACAATTCAGATCTAATCGATTCATATTTCTGGGAGGATTAAGACCCTATTGGAGATTTCCGGTGTCTCTCTTACCCCGCTCTAATCTTCCGAACTGCAGCACAAGTTTAGATGAAAACTTATGGGAGAGTTTCCCTTTATATTGCTTGTTCAGGTCACATGTATGACGACCTGAGTTGGCACAAGGGGCGGCACATGTGGTTCATGAATGAATCTTTTGTGTTGGATGAACTCATTACTGGACTCAGCCATTGTTTTGCGTTTACCAATCGTGTCTCGTGTGCATACGCTGAACAATAATGAGCCAGGTTGAAAAATGGTGGGATCGTCCGGGATGTCACTGGCTAATATTAAGGATTGTGTGTTATAAAGGTCACATGATGGAAATGGTCCTCCGGCCGCACTCCCTGTATGTCAGACCTCATAGACGCAGTCTTAGGCAGGATAACGCCTGGATGTAATGATTACACCGTAACAAAGGGCCTTTGTCCAGCGGTTGCCTGTAGTGGATTGCAGCCAGCTCTTATCTGACTCAGGAAATGCCGGTTATAACTGACAGGTAGGAGATGAAGTCTACAGCTGCCACATCAGCATCCCCCCCCCCCATTACACAGAGCGCCATTCAAAGCAAAGTCTCACAACGCTCCCAGTCTCCCACAGACAAATACTTGGTGTTATTTGTGAGGCTCCAAATAGATGACTTCTTGTCGTTCAGAGCTCAGACGAGGATCCGAGGTTCTATTCAGTGCGGCCGGAAAGAAAGCAGTAAATAACTAGCATGGCTGAAGCAGAGAGGGCAGCGATTAGGGTCCTGTCCTAACTATTCTGGCTACTTGTTACACATTTATAACACTAGAGGGCGCTGTCTGAGAATGTGATCTATAAACTCCCTGTTACATCAGTCACAGACACCGGCCTATTCCCGATTGCTGGGTCTTACTCCTTCCAGCCTGTCCCAGATCAGACACCATCTAGTCCCTTCCCCTCAATTTCACATCAAAGACTTTATTTAGGAAATGATGATAATCAATATAATATTACTGCAGACATCACCTGACACCTGTGAAACATGTGTACCTGACACTTACCTGTGTAACATGTGTACCTGACACTTACCTGTGTAACGTGTACCTGACAGGCACTTACCCGTGTAACATGTGTACCTGACATACACCATACATACACACAATTCACAATGTGTAATGTTTCTCTACAGTTACATTCTAAAGACAGATGCCACAACCAGAACAATACACGGACCAGCATCTCTGCTTTAATATATACACCAATACCATCCACCTATTGTACATATCTATATCCTGGCCGGGTCCAGGCGTCACCTGTGACTTTCTTGTGACTTGCAGAGTGTATATGTGTGTTTGTGTGTGTGTAGATATATATTTATTTATTTTGATGGTAACAAGTCCAGCTCTGATATGGCAGGCAGCGTACAGGAACCTTCCTCAGGAGCCGCTATTTAAAACATTGTGTTTGGCATAAAATTCTAGAAATGTGCAGTAAACTGGCTTCATCCGCAGGGATTCCCTCAAACAGCATCTATAATGAGGAGAATCTATAACCGACACAAACATCATTATGGGAGATGTATACCCCAGATATACAGATATACATCTCACCGCTCACACTCGCACCATGTTCAATTCATTCCACCACAGCAGGGGCTCCGCTAATAAACAAACCCAACTGTCGGGGAATATTTGGGACTCAAAGAGGCGATCAGGCTCCCGCAATCTCAGCACATGGACCTCTGACTTTCTAACTTTAATGCTCTCACTAAGATGTAAATATTGCTTTAGTGTCTGCCAATTTACAGGGTTACTCTGCATAAAAGACGCAGAGCTGTTTAATGTGTCAGATTAGTGACCAGACACCACAGAACCCGCTCACACATCAGCATCAGATGCTGCTAAACACTCGCACTCCGCACTCCTCATGTGCAAACTCATCGTTCACATCACAGCTCCCAGGTTCGCTACCATTTGACCGGAGTAACTGCAGACAAAATGCAAATAAACACAAAGTAATTACTGACAAAGAGTTACATTCCTGCATACAGAAGCTGCCCCTGAGTGTAACACATGGAGGGAAGGTAATTTTATATATATATATATATATATATATATATATATATATATATATATATATAAAATACACACACACAGAGTAAAACTGTCCCTGCTCTTACCTGATAAGCTATTATTACACATGATTCTTTATTACATATTATCTGTGCTAAATAATCTAATTACTATGATGTTATATACATGTTGCATGTTACCCGATTACAGCGCTTATGGGTAACCCCCCTTGTTACAGCCAGTGCTCATCTGGTGTCTACAGAACATGAGCGATGGGAAATTACATTAAAAAAAATCCCCTCAAAACTATTTTCTATATTATAGCAGCCAGGGTCTGAAGTTTCTTATTTNCACAACCATTTCTCCTCCGCTCCCGCAGCTTCTGTGCTGATAGAAAGTTCTTGCACTATGTTCCCATTGTGGGCAATATCTGCACCAGTGGGCGAGGGACGTTGCATGGGGGGCAGAGTTAAGATTACCTTGTGGGGAGATTTTAGAGTTTAGGGGACAGGCGGCTGTCAGTTTTCTATCTGTTTCAAAAATGCTTGATTTGAATGTAGATAGTACAGTGCTGCATCACCTGTTTTTTTTTCTATCTGATTTAAGAACCAAATAATGTTGCTTTGTTTGTGTTTCATCGCAGAACCTGAGCTTTGAGAGGCGTAGTTGTTTGTATCAGGCGCCACAATTACAGATATTAGAAATAAAAATCAACTCTTATAATCATAGAGGCAACTGAAAAATGCATCATCTCTGAGGGGGCAACGGGCTCAGAAATGCTGGGAGCCTTCAAGTTATGTTATAGCTGTTTCTGGTGCTTTTCTTATGTCGCCCCGGGCATGCAAATCAGCTGGAAGTGAAAAGTAACTGATTAGCATATTCACAAGTGCAACACGTTACTATTGTCCCAACGACACCAGACATGACAGCCAGGAAATAAACACGTACATCGCATGGTACAAGCGATACACGACGGTAGCGCTCTTTTCAAGTTCAGCGTTTTTCCTGCCAAAACCACCTACAAATGACACTCGGGTGAGTGTGTGTGTGAGTGAGTGTGTGTCTATATATTTTTTTATTTATTTCGTTTTTTTTACAGCTAAAAGGACAATTATCAGAAATATTTCCAGACACTGAGGGCACGGTGATGGTGGCTCTGATTCAGTGGCGTCCGTGTTGTCCTGTGGCTGAATATAAATGTAATACACCGACATCCGAGACGGGGACTCGTATGCGGAGGCCTCCGATGTGACATGCTGCTGGCATCGATGGGGTTAACACAGGATTGTAAGGAACGGTACTGGAGGATCGCCTAGCGCCCATACAACAATAGGCGTTGTTTCAGCTAATTTGGGAGCCCCTGCGGTGAATATTCCTGTTCTGTCGCCCCCAGCTGCGGAGCCTGGAGAGAATAACACAGTGGCAGTGTAGTCTGGAGAATGCATTGATTGTCATGAATCACTTTATTGCAGGCACATGAGTGTGTTAAGACTTTAAAACACGCTCAGATGTCATGTGCGCACCCAGTGACGGGCAGCAATAATTATGAAAAAACAAGAATTCAATGTCAATGAAACAGTGTGAGACAGAATGCCCATTCATTGTGTCCCTCTGGGAATGGCTGCACTCTGCAGCCAGAAAACAAGAAAGGGCCTTTCTTCTGGCCGTAGGCTGTGTGCTTAGCCATGCCATCTGAGCCCTAAAACAACAGTGGCCCCCTCTCTCACTGCTGCCTGGCCCGCACACAGTACCGACCATTAATACCCTCTGTTTTTCCAGCAGCCCCCTCTGTGTAGGTCGCAGCCAACATAAAGTCAACCCAAGACAAAACAGTTTGCCTAGCCGAGGAGCAACCAATCGCAACACAGGGGGGCTGCAGAAAAAGTGCCGCTTGTTCCTACACGGTGCAGCAGCATGGATCTTAGCGGCCCGTGTAGTCACCGTCACAGATATATATACAATCGTCTAGACTGATAGGGTACAGTGCTAACAAAGCCATAAGAAACTTCCATTATTCTCATATAATAATAATACTGGGTTATTACATTCTGTATCTGACTGACCAAACCAGCAGATTAACATCATCGTCATCGCTGTGACACACCACACTGGAACCACGGAAATAAGACCATTCTATGCAGAAGAGACGTCATGTATCGGGGTGATAACGGAGAACAGCAGTGTAGATATGAGGGTTGAACAAGCCCTTGCACTGCCTTCATTTCCACTCCACCTCATGTTGTGCGCTGAAGGCTGGAAAGTAGAAAGCGTCTGCAAACAACTCACTTCTGGGCTTTCTGTTTTTTTCCTTTAAACATCCCAATACTAACATTCAGCGCGCCAAAGTCAGATCTTATTGTATTGTAATGAAACATCAGTCACCTACCTCTCATCTATCACTCTGCCCCTTCACCTCTATCTCACCCACTCCTCACACTTATTTTTTACATGTATGTTGATTACACAAAGTTTTTCCAATGATTTATAATGAATGAACCAGCTCAATGGGAACGTTTTCCATGAAATTAAGGTACAGAGTGAATTTCCTGTCCAATCAGAGCATAGATTTGTGCTAATTATTGGGCACGTAACGTTATACTGAGCCTGAGCTCTGCATCTAATGACGGAGCAAGTCAGTCTGTACAGGAATTACGGGAACAGCTGCGGGATTATTCCGGGCCAGTCCTGCACTGAATTATAACCGTATTAACGCTTGATCTTAAATCCATTTTGGCACATTATTCCCCCTCTGCAGAACACAAGGTTTCACCTGTGGATAAGATACGACGTATAAAGGGGAAGATTTCCTCATTGACGCGGGATGGCTGGATGCATGGACGCGTCAGATGCCGCTCGTTCCTCCACTTAGCTTAATTCTCCACCATCACTCTCATTGCTGAGGTTGTCTCTATTAAGCTATTTTTTGCGCATCATTAACTTTTAACCAGGCATCGATAGCTTTATTGTTTAAATTGCGTATTACTTTATTTAACGTCAGCATTTCTTCTGGCTCCTGACGAGGAGTCACATTTTATAACTAATTAAATTGATCCCTGGAAAGCCGAAGCCACTAGACAGAATTATTTGTACCAAAGTGTCGATATATTAAATCAAAGGGCTAATGAGTCAGGTCACTGCTTGTGTTATCCAGAGACACTATTCCATCCTGTTTAACCATTCACGCTCTTCTGAGACAAAGCGCTTCATCGCATTACCTCCAAGATCATCACCGAATAGAGCGGAGGGGTCCCCGGGACCCCCAGACATCTGTTAACATGCAGATAAGAAACAGAATGTGCCTTGCACCCAGACCTCATACACCTGTGTGTACCTAACCTTACATACCAGTTGTACATATAAATCTACCATATGGCATATACCTTATATGTGAGCCTGGCTGTGACTGAGCTGCTTCTTGTAGTATAATCTGCTGTATTCACCTGAACATCTTCTCCTAAACACGACAAAAAGCAACAAAACTTCAATAAAGAAGATTTCCGTTCCCATAAAATGGCAACGTGAGAGGGGGCAGAATACATATGACTGGCACCCGCGGGGGTATTTCCCAGTGACTGGCAGCCGCTCGCCCCTGTGTATGTCTGCAGAGGTATAAAGGCTGCTTTCTCTAATCTCCAAATGAGCTTTTTCCTGTTCCCTCACTGAGTTCTCTTTGTAAAGTAACTTTAAATAGTGGCTCTCATCCATTTATAACTGTGTTAGAGATACTGCAGTCATTGCTGTCTCATACCACAAATGTTATTCTTTATCGCCAGAGGCGGATTGTCACAGGAGCGGCCCGTGCCACACAGGGTCTTCTCTATATTTACAAACCACAGGCATCCTGCTACCTGATTTCTGGCATGTTACATTAAACAGAAATTATAATATCAAAGCACTTTCCAACACACAACTTATTCCGAATATGTGGAAACATAAAGACGCTGCGACGGCTGAATCCGCGCTCTGTACAACGTGTTTTCTTATATAAAGGACGTTATTACGCAATTTATGTATTTCATAGCATATATCCAGCTCCTTCATACTTTACGTATATAATACTGCTGCCCCAACAGCACGAGGCCCCCAATGCTGGAAATAAGGAGGATGGAAGGAATGATGTCTCTGAGATAAAGATCCAGTCACATGGAAACCAGTGACTAATGACATTGAAGCTGTCATTTCCCAGAATGCACTGGATAGGTAAGAGCTGGAATATGATTGGTTGCTTTCATCTATTTAGAAGTTTCTAGTAAATCCCGACTGACCTTCCTGTATTGTAGGATAATCGCTACTACAAAAACATCTCCACAACATCTGTCAGTGTGAACGTGGCCCTATGGACACGCGCTAAAGAGACGTTAGTGGTCGCTCTGGTCGTCTTGTGTCTAGTCACAGCAGGTTCTGCTTAGTCCTCTGTTACATGCACTTTCCAGATGTTTCCAGCGTATTACTGCGTCACCCGCTCAGAGCGGTCACATGTGAGAGACATTAAGGCCTTGTTCGGCAGACACACGCCTGTCACGCCTGCTCCCTGGGGTCCATTCAGCTTCCTGAGAACGCCACTCATCCTCTTACTATAGCTTCTCCTGCGCAGGGCGCGCGCGGCCTCATAAATCATCTTATCCGCTCTGTGTAATATACACATCAGGCTGTCGCTGCCTCCGGGAACTCGCAGCAGTAGCTGGGATGCTCACTGAGCACATAGCAGCCAATCAGGAATTTCCTTTTAATTCATTTAATGTGACAGACAAAAGCTGCTGTGCCATTGGAGGAAAATCCCAGTATTTCCCGCATCCAAAATAATCCATGTATTTGTATCACAATGTTACACATGTCCTATTGTGTGTTTCCAGATATAAGCTGTGGCATGCTGGGAGTTTTAGTTTCGCTGGAGCATTGACCAATTGACGGATCCTTTGCATTCATTATATGGTGTCTTCTCAGTCCTCTTGTAGATTAGTTTCATTGTGATTTATTGATATTAAACTAAACCTGAAACTCATCTCAGTCACTGAGCTGCTGATCACATAGGAGAGGAAGAGCCTCAGATTGTGTACACTAATCAGCGTGGTCACACAGCTTCATTGTGTCGTGTTTACGTGGGATAAATCAGGGCTGACACTGGAGGAAGGAAGAGGAAATTGTTGATGGAACAATGACCTCCTGTATCATCTGACAGCCGTCGCTGCGGATCCTCTCTGTGCTGTGCCGGCATTTCCAGGCACACTTGTAGCTTACAGCTAGCTTGAGCTCTGCTTATGCTGGGAGCCACAGGTTGGCCAGCCCTGTACTAATTTGTATTGTACCAGATGTGAAGCAGCGACGTCTCATAAAGGAGTAACCTGAGGGTAGTCACAGTGTATGGGACACTCCTGTGATATTAATTACACAATGATTCTGTCTCCTTTATTTCTCCTGTCTCATAATCAGCCCCAACAGGAGCAGCATCAGGTTTATTTCATTTCCAATAGCCTATAATATAACTGATGGAACCATAAACCCTTTCATATTCGCCAACCTGGCGGAATACAATCTGCGCCAAGTCATGTAATGTGCATATATTTCCTACTCTTATGCTGCGTATACACTGGGGTGTCTTGTATGAACATAGTTTGAGTTTGAGTTGGTTAAAGGAACATATTGTATCAATTCCATAGAACACAGTGCAGGATAATTAGATTAGACAATTGAAAAATTAGATTTGCATTTTCATCCAGAAAAAAAACGTGCAGTGAGATTGGTGAAATCGCCGCCGGCAATCGCTCTCAGAGCGAGTACAGACCGAAAAATGAACGTCTCTATTTACCCAGATACAGTTACTAAACACTGAGATCTGTCATATGCTGCAGAATGAGCATATAATCCCTGACTACACAAGGAGTGTACAGGAGAAGTGTTACTGTGTGTATATAATCACATATACCAGTATATACAACACAGTAGAAGTGTTACGATGAGTGTATAATTACATATCCCAGTATATACAACACAGGAGAAGTGGTACTATGTNCCAGTATATACAACACAGGAGAAGTGGTACTATGTGTATATAATCACATATATACTATGTGTGTATAATTACATATAACACAGGTGAAGTGTTACTATGTGTGTATAATTACATATCCCGGTACATATAACACAGGTGAAGTGTTACTATGTGTGTATAATCACATACCCCAGTATATACAGGATAGGAGAAGTGTTACTATGTGTGTTTATAATCACATATACCGGTATATATAGGACAGGAGAAGTGGTACTGAGCAGGAGGTCTCTTCTTCGATTTAGGGGTCACCCCTCTGTTCATTGAACTGAGAATACACTGAAGCAAATGATTGAATATGAAGAAAACAGAGACTAGATACCGTCAGGCGGCTCTGAATGTCACAATATAGGGAGAAAGCTGGGTGACCCGGCCAGGGATTATACGCCTGCTGCCGTCTCATTGCTTTCTGCCTTTATTTCTGCAGATCTTGCTGTCGGCAAAAGTCAGCTCCAAGCGGCAATAAAGGAGAGGTCCAGCTCTTAAAATTGGAGGTCAATTAGACACTTAATGATAAAGCATATCTTTAAATATATTTCTGCTATTATTATCCTAGCAAAAAATTAATTAAGCAGGTCATGGTGGACATGAAGGCTAATGTGGAGTGTAATTATTGCTGATCTTTCGACACGCTCTCCTCTGTAGAGAGTCCTTGTTCAGCTCCCGACTACTTGAATTTCTAGTGTTTAATCACATGAAAAAAGCTCTGTATGAATCTCTCAGAGATCTAAGCGCATTTCTCTCCCCACTGCAGCTTATCCCACTCTGACGGCTGATTTTACATCTCAGACATTTCTTATATTATTAAATATGATGGATACTCAGACGCAGACTATGTACAGAGAAGGAACTAGAGGTTTCCTTTTTGCAGAATAAAATAGGACATGCAGATAGTGTACATTCATTGTATACGTGAAGGGCCACTCAGGGGCCTGGTAGACGTGACCGCGCATTAGGGAAAGTTTTCTAAACTTCATGTAATCAGCCAATATTCACCAAGTGCTGAATCCCTGGAGACATTTACTGCTGGTCTCTTACACGTCTGATGGACGTACCTGCAAGTATCTGACCGTGATACAGATATTACATATTCTCCTTCCACCTATGTAATAGACATATATTCTATATTACACCTATATGGATAATCAACATCAACAGAATGAAACAAAATAGAAGATTAAAAGATGAATTGCAGCAGTTTGTAGTCTCTTATTTTACTTATCTCGTCTATACTCTCTCTCTCTCTCTCTCTCTCTCTCTCTCTCTCTCTATATATATAGTTACATGAAATTCACAGTTAACTCTAATTTAGGAGAATAAGGATGCTGGGAGGTGTTGGTGTGAAATAGCCTGTATATCCTTGTGGGTGATTTCTCCAGATTGTTCCTCTTTGCGCTAAATTGAAGCCAATGGGTGTATGGGACCTGCATTATTTTTAGTCTAATCCGGTATACATTAGCCAAGTGAAGTCCGTTGCTATGGTGATGCCTTTCCATTGAATAAGAGGTAATTACCACCATACAAGAGCGGGTAAGTACCACGTTCTGTCTACACATTTACACACCACAGAAATGTCCTGTATATTCTGCTTTATCTCTTATTATCTCATGTACAGAATAAAATCATTACATTGGCAGATCTGATGGAACAGTCACCACATGGGGAACCTGACCAGCAGATCTATAAATCAACCTAATACGAGCCCACAGATGAGATCCCCTGATATATGTCTCTATACACAGCATCCCACAAATTTACCACCCTGACAGTCATACACCTCAGCCATCAGATACACAGAATATACACTATATATAAATTATATATAAAGTAATATATATACACACAATATACACTGTACTTACACTATACACTGTACATTCACCATACATACACATATCACACATGTATAATATCTGTATCGAGGAAATATCATACATGTGTAATGTCTGTACACCATACATACACATATCATATATATATATATATATATACACAAACACACACATACTATACACTGTACATACACCATACATATACAATATATATACTAACTATACACTGTACCTACATTATACATACCCCTCAGCCTGCAGATACACTGAACTTACACAATGCATACACATACACTATGCGTACATAGTACATACATTATACATACACCAGCCTGCCATCAGTTCTCTACATCACAAGTGCATCAATAGGTTCCTATAAACCATCATGACAAACAAGACACATATAGGTTTCAACAAGGTCAATAGTGAATCACAAGAGACGATGACTGACCTGGATCTGTTGCTGCAGGATATTAATCTTGTGTTGCTGTTGCAGAAGTTGCTGCTGCTGTCTTGCGATCTATGGAAGAAGAAGAGCAACATGTATGATAATTCCTCACTACAGATATTACACATTTATTATAATTTCTCCAAACAAATAATATACATGTAAGATAACTACATGATACAGATATTACACATGTGTGATCATTCATCAATACAGATATTACACATGTATAATAATTCCTCGATATAGATATTATACATGTGTGATGACTACATTATACAGATATTAGACATGTATGATATTTCCGCGATACAGAAACAGAAGTCAGGATACAATCACATGAAGCAGTTATATTCCTTTATTGCTTTAATAATATAGTAGTGATAATGATATATTATGGATCTTCTGCATATGACAGATGGATAAAGAATTCTGTGTTCCCGACACTTTACACGCTGAATAATATACAGGTCGCATGAGGTGTCGTAGTAACATCAGATGCTCTTTTTACTCACTGAGCATTTATGTCACCTTGCAATCAATCATCAATCATGTCACTTGTCCCCAATAAGAGAATATCAACACCCAGCAGTTTACCCAGGGGTCACTGTGGTCTGGTTACAGCAGTTTCCATAGTTTTAATGTGTAAAATGCAGCCAAAATAGAATACAGCAATGGCCAGTGACCATAGTGCATTGTGTTCAATCCTCTCCACTATTATTGGAAGTTAAATGTCTCCAAAATATTGATTCCAGGACAAAAACAAGAAACTCTGAATAAAATCTAGATATGACTAAAGGCGCATAGAGACAGGGACTGCAGGCGCTGGATGTCACCAGCATACCACCAGCAGCTGATAAACTGCTGTTATTGCCCGCTGGATGGGATACATGCCTGCTTCATCGAGCATGACAACCTAGTTTTAAGTGTCATTTAATTTTCATTTTGAAATATAATTACTAAGTGTTCGCTGTAAGGATATCACTTGTCTGCAAATGTGTCAAGATTAATTTGTGCAAGCTTATTCACAAGTGTCAATAGTTAATTACTATGTCGCCTCTGGATGTGGAAATGACATCCTGACTCCAAATCTTCCTTTATGTGATTTTACCATTTGGGGATGACCCCCCCTCTCATAGTTGTGGACAAATACAGGGAGCCATAAGTCATAACTCATTAGAAGCAGTGGAGCGTGCCCTCCGCTCTACCCCGCTAAAATACTTTTTAAATTAAAAGATAATTCCAGCAATAATATCAGATTCTTAAGAAATGCACATTAATGTGAGGTCTCCGATGTGATGCTCGGGGGTCTGCAGTTACAGCATTGTGTCTGATATGTTTTCTTCCCACTAGAGAGAGTTGTACGTTCCCTGATTCTCTGGGATGTGCAGAGGCACAATAATGTATATGCTGTTGTGTTTGTCTGGATAATGCAATGAATTGCAGTGGGGATAGTGCACCCTCATCCATACGTTTGCCATTGTTGCGCTATAGTGCGCAGGAAGTCACCTGTTCTTGCTGCTGACGCGCCAGGTCCATTTGCTGTCTCTGTTTTTCTATCTGGGAAGCTGCCAGTTTCTTCTGCTCATCGTGTGCGGCCAGGAGCTGCTCCCGGAGGCTGATCAGCTGCGTGATCATGGTGGAGAGCTGCCGCTCTTTCTCCGCTAAGCTTTCCGGGGTTCCTGCACACAAGAAAAAGTCAAAAAGTTTAAACTAATCACAAAACTCTTTATAGACTTTACACTTGTGCATTGTGTACGCTCTCAGTTGTCCATTTTTTTTAGCTGTCTTCTTACAAATCTGTATTTTATGTAAAAAAAGTGAAATACTGAGCTCAGAATGGACATTCAAAAGCCTCTCTGCTCACTATCATGTGGATAATCGGAAAGTGCAAGAGTAAACTATGGAGTAATTCAAAATGATAGGCAGCTTCCAAAATATATGTCTCCTATCTATAATGAAGGTGATAACACTGAGGCTGTACGACACGGGGTGAATAACACTGAAGCTGTACGACACGGGGTGAACAATACTGAGGCTGTACGGTGCGGAGGTGTCTCCGAGGCTGTACAACACGAGGCATTAATAATGACAAATTGATCACGTCAATCATTGCAGGCAGTGACGCTTCCTATGGACAGACTCCAGGTTTGGCCGCTCTACGGGCCGCAGCCTCCACAGAGCACATCACACACCTTCTGATGTCTCCACTTCACACACCCGCACAGCCTCAGTCACTGCGATTCTATAAACTGCTCATCTTTCAAATGTCAAAAAAGGGGAAAAAATGATGTAGAGAAAGAGACTGGAGGAAGAACCAGGAGAGGAATGAAAGAAGGAAACAATTGAACAGAAGGTCCGGAGATGAAAGGCCGCGTGTGATGTCCAAGGACCCACATTCAATGCCGCATTCAAGTCCAAATTTAGGTTAAACTGCTTTCTACTCCAAAGGCCCCAAATGCATCATAAGATAAAGGCTCCCAGTGCAAAACAAACACAAAGATCCCTATTATTTCATCTATCTTTGGTTACAACAGCTGAAGCAATATGATTAAGTTCTGAATGACTTTCTAACACCAGAAAACTGTCACTTCTTTGTCTCAGCATCAGATCGCTATTGTTGTGTCACCATATGCTGCGCTCCTTCTGGAAATCAGAGGTTTATAAATGCCTCCATTGTCTTCTAGGCGTGCAGGTCTGCAGCGCAGGAAGATGGTTAGCGGAGCACAGAGGATCCCGCTCTGCTACTACTAACCCGGAACAGCCACCGCCAGCCCACGAAACACCCAACAGCACCATACTGCATCATGAATGTGGCAATTCTGTGCCTCTCTTACTGTTATAACTATATACTCCCCCAACACTGTATCTTCATATACTCATATATGTACCCCGAGAAACGTCTCATTGCCCCAACACTGTACCAAAACATCTGCCAAAACACTGTACCCCCATATACTGTTATATCTACCCTGAGATGCATCTGCCAAAACACTGTACCCCCATATACTGTTATATCTACCCGAGATACATCTATCTGCCAAAACACTGTACCCCCATATACTGTACTATCTCCTGTACGAAAAATCTAGCTGCCCCAATACACTGGTATACATGGAATATATCCAACATGCCATGAACATGTAGCTGCTGTAACATTCTGTCACTATATATATATATATATATATATATATATATATGGTTATGTACCCCTCATATGCGCCAAATACCCCAGCATCCCCTGTCACAGGGTTTGCTCCACATGATATATCCTATGATGTCGTACAGGGTGAAGATATTCTGAGGCCTGATAATAAAGTGAATTATCTGCGGAGATGCTGAAAGTCTTCTAAAACCACAAAACACGATGACACAATGTTCGTGAATATCTACCTCTGGGAGAGCTGTACATTGTAATATATTTTTATGGCTGTAATAATGTGGATCTCCCCTTATACTTTCTCCAGCTCCCGGAGTGGATACTCGGTGTGTGACAGCGAGCAGATTGCTGGCAGCGGATTGCGCTGTGCGCTGAAGACTCATTAAAGCCCTGGAATTTAGGGCTATTTGTCCCACCTGTATAAACACTTCAAACTCCAAATTAGGATTCCAAAAAATATTTTACTATAATCATTTCCTCAGCAAAATGCAATAAACCTCATCAATCCCTTTCTATAAAACTTCTCCGGGTCTTTACCATTTACCCAAATGCTGTGGAGTGCCTGCATAGCGCGGAGCACGTAATGCCCAAGCAGGCTGCTCTGCCATAGTATGACAATAATGCCAGTATATGACAGAAAGATATGTATGTGTGTGTGTATATATATATATATATATATATATATATATATATATATAAGGTCCCATTCCATTGTGTTACAGCTGCGTATGTGATACATCCACAGAGGAGGAGGCTAAAAGGTTATTAGGAAGCAGGTGATTGATTAGAAGGGGTGGGATATGCTCCGGTCCCTGTTCATTTATATATATATATTTATACTAGTGACACGACATGCGGCAGTGTGTGTGTAAGCGCAGTACTTTCCATAGCCTGTCCTACCGTGTTTCCCCGATAATAAGACCTACCCCGAAAATACCAGGACTGGGGGGCATGATGGGTATAAAAGCAGGACTGGGGGGCATGATGGGTATAAAAGCAGGACTGGGGGGCATGATGGGCCTAAAAGCAAGACTGTTTATATAAATCTCTGTCAATGTTAATTAAAAGAAGACCTACCCCGAAAATAAGCCCTATGGTATTTTTTTGGACCAAAAAAAAAAAAGACAGTGTTTTATTATCGGTGAAACACGGTAGTTATAGCCTATACGCAGCTTTCTATACACCACAGAGGACACTGCGGACTGCTGGACTGAGAGGGGGTTTCATGCAATGGTGAAATCCTGTTCAAAATCTTCACTTAGAACAATGTTTTAAAGCAGAGTTCTGCCATTCGCCCACATGGCGCTGCCGGTAGCCATGATAATAATGTGTCAGTGCTGGTAGCCGTGATTATAATGTGCCGGTGCTGGTAGCCTTGATTATAATGTGGCGCTGCTGGTAGTCATGATTATAATGTGATATTCACGTTACAAATCTGTTTTGTAATGACTCAGTCCACAATATCATTAATAATAAACATGGTTATTGCCATTATTACATAGTACAGTAATAGTCATTGTGCAGCCGGCATAATAAACGTACGTGAAATGGACCTTGCAGGGGGGTAAATATAACTGGCATAACATCACCCACATCACACTGCGCCTTATTGCTCATTATACATGCATATAGGCAATTATATGGATCTAATTGTACAAATGGCAAACAGATTGCAGTGCAGTCATTGTGCCAGTCCTCAGTGCCCCTTCACCTCCCGTGTCTCCATAAACACCACTGATCACCGGGAGGACGGAGATGAAACAATACAGATTATCAGCTGTGCCCGGAGCACACAGGAAAATGACTGCACATATAAAGGGGATTAACAGCGATGTTTCCATAGACACGACACAGGAATAACCACACAAACACTTTACACTTTCCTTTCTGTTATTGTGCATAATTACGGATGTATTTAATAAATAGACAATAAGGTCATCAACTATTCAATAACAGGACAGGCTTTCACTACAACAATCCGTCTCTTCATGTTTTGCCTTAACTCCACTGAATGTAGGAATGTGCTATAAATAATAAGAATGATAATGCTACTAGTCATTATAATTGTGTGGCTCGGTATTCCTCACACCTTGTGTCTGTTCTGTTGGGTCTATATGAGCTGTTGTATTAGCGATATCTGTAGCTTGTGATTCCGGTCTGGGGATAATGGGAGAAATTATGTTAAATCCAGTAAAAGAAAATGTTCAGTCAATGAAAAATCTTTTTGGCAATTTCATGTAAACAGAAAGTTGGAAACGCTGAGCTGTGATTGGCTGGTCTGGGAATAGCGGCTCCACACCTGGTAGTTACAGCGCAGGACTCATCGTTATGAGAAAGTCCTCAATTATCCTTATTACAAAATAAATATCTCAATTAAACTGCAATGTACAGCTAAGAGCACGGAGCAGCTCAGCCAACAGCACCACAGCCCTGCCAGGAAAGCAATGATTTATTTAATATTTTCTATATGGTAAAACCACGTGGACGCCCTTCACATTAGACTCTCCTCTATTACTAACAGGTGCACCACACATTACACTGACAGTCACTTCAGGAACTCTCCGTCCAGCCTGTAGCTGCTGTTATTGGGAAAGTATCACACAGCAACAAGCACAGCAGCAGCACTGACTGCAGAGGATGCTGGTGCTTGTTGTTCTCGATGATTGTGGGTCGATGATTGGCTGATTAGCAGCTTTTCAGTCTACATTCTGAGTATCCAGGAACTTGCAGTATTTAATCCGCAGGCTTATAATAGAAATATTTCTATAGTTACAGCAATGCAGGTATATTTACCCTCACAGTGACCACAAATACATTATCTTATATACAAAGAATATTAAAAAAAAAAACAAAAAAAAACACTAACTGGGGCAGGGACTGGAGTGAAGAATTATCAATACTACACGATTTAAATGTCTATTATTATTATCATCATTATTATTATTATTATTAATAATAATAATAATATGAAATAGGTTGGCGATATTATATGTACACAGCAGAAAAAAGTCAGAATATTGGAGACAAAAAAGAGAGTAAAGTGATTTTCTTCCTGGACACACAAAGTAGCAAAGTAGTAATAGAGGAATATATATATTAGTATGAGAGTATTAGAGTTAATCCAGGCCCCCTATCGTGAACACCCCCTGAATCTGTCTACAAATATTTCCTCCATAGTAGAACATGGTTTTGCAAGGTACAAATTCTGTTATTTTTTACACTGCATCTAACTAAATAATATTGTGGCTGTCCTGGCAGTGTGGGCGCCAGCATTTAGTAAACCACACAATGACTACTTCACTTTCTTTAGATTTCTTGTTAGCTGTATCCCTGACTCTCTCACTATATTCCAGGGAGAGCGACTCGTATAGGAGCCTCTTTGTGTAACAGCAATGTGAAAATTTGCAAAACGTCAGCCTTTACACCACAAAAACGTCACACATTGTACAGATGTCACCCTCCCTGTATCATGCGAAATGCAGAATAAACCGATACAAGCTGTATGATAGAAATGACACATCATCTGTACACATTCATTATCAATAAAATATCATTTACAGACACTGATCATTACTGAAACCTCAGTCCATAAAACACAAAGAAAATTAACACAACAAATAGTTACCGGCGACTATAAAATCTGAACTTATCTGTAAATGCAAACACGCAGAATAAACATTTTACATTTTATTGTAGTAAATGCAAAATGCAATTTAAAAATCATAAAAATGTCAGAGAACATCCATCGTGCAATAAACCAGGACATTATCCCGCCGGAGTAAAAGGTTTTACAGAACAATTGAGATTATTTACAGGAAGCAAAATCTCAGCCGTGTCCCCAGCAAATCTGCGTCTCGAGCAGCCGGATTCTCTGAGTCAGGGTATTTTTTATTTAAGGTTAAAGAATAAAATCAGCTTTTTACAATTATTGTCCAGGAGTTGAATCCATCTGTTAATATAAATAGGAATGATAATGGGGACTGGGGGTGTTTATATATTGTGTGTCCCCCTCATTCCTCTCACATAAACCCACAACTGCCGATACAAGAAATGTAAATACAGAGAAGAGTTTGCTGCGCGTCGTGTCGCTGTCATGAATCTCGTGTCTCTCGTACAGGAGAATTTACCAGCATATTTCTTTCTACGCTTCTTTCCTAATTTTTGCGGCTTGGATGGATTCCAGCTCTGCACTTCTCAGCCGCGTCCCTGCTGCCGATAAAGCAGCTTCTCAGCCTGACAAACATCTCAGTTAGGAAGTTACGGTACCTGCCAGATATTCTGCTCCTTCTCTCTCAATGAACGGCAAATCCAGCGGCCAGAAAAGTGCCTCCTCGTCTGAAAACACGTCCATCCCCCGGCTATAAGTGGTGTCATAGGAAATCCTTCCCATGCACGCTGCACATTACATGAATCTGCTGCTGCTTTATATACGCAATTATTTCATATTATCCCCTGAACCATCCAGCAGTTTTATGCTCAGATTGTATGACCCCCCTCCCCGTCATCTCTCCATGTGTGTCGGTGCTGACATGTGTGTTTGTGGGTGGTTGTGGAGCTGGATCTAGCGGGGAAACAATCAGTTTGTAGAGACGCAGGATCTTCACATTCCTGCAGGAATCAAGTGCATGTTAAGTATCAGCGCTGATTATTTAATCAGACGAGGTTGCATCTCGCTCTGGATAATTTACTTGCCAAGATAATATTTTACTTATAAAATAATTGTGCACCTGTTGTGATAGAAGTCGCTCAAACAAATGTTAATAAGTCAGGAGGACTCGGTATGGCAACAAGAAAGAGTAAAAATACATTTTAAAAAGACAAAGAGACGAGGCGGCTGTACAACACGCGCAGCGTTATCTGTCATACGCATGACGTGTCCCTGTGTGACATGTCTCCATGTTACAGGACAACACCATGTTCTTATATAGTTTATGCGCACTTGTTATAAAACTGAATAATATAATGTCAACATATAATATCATGTAGTTTAATACAGCGATGCTGCACCTTACATTCATGAAGATGAAGCATTTAGAAAGGTGTAATATCAGGACCCCGATGTTTGCTGTATGTGGGGTGTACACGGCAGGGATGAGGGGAAAAAAAAATCAACAAACTCCAGTCCCCAATTAATAGCCACAAATAGCAGCAGACTGAGATTTCTGCCATCACACACACATATACACAAAGGTGTTAAAGTGAGCAGAAGGCGCATCGAAGGGAACAGTGTACAGTGAGACAAGATGTATATCACATGATATCGCCAGCTTTCCCGGGAATGAAGCCGCAGACGCGATTATTTCATTGTAGTAACACGTCTACTGTATGATAATATGATAATAGCGCACTGTCACCTACATTATAATGGCTTCTCCGAGAATAACAATTATTATCACACAAAATGCCAATAATTGTTATCTACCCCCAAACATTCACTAATCGCATATAATGGCATTAATATAATAACGTTAATATAGTACAATAAATATAATACAGCATTGTGTTATATAACAAAATTAATATAATACGGTATTGTGTTATATAATATCATAAAAAAATATATATACA